>OX463756.1:76995400-77136119 GCA_949824845.1 Rhingia rostrata | reverse complement strand
GTGGCGTGTTTTCATCGTTGCCATTATTCTTCGACCTTAGATACTAACGGGCTCAGTAGCGCGATGGTGATGCTAACTCTCACACGGAACGAAGTATATATCGCAATTTGAATCCTCCTTTTGTCTGGTTCGTTCCATTGTATATCATTAATGGCTGTAATGTCTTCTTTGTATCAGCATAGGGCTTCCGCTAGTTGTTCGGCTGCACCTTTTACATTTAATGTTTAAAAATGACAGGTGCAGATACTAATGACTTTGACACTTTTTCATCAACAAAATCAGTTATTCCTTCCAACCAACGGTTTTATAACGCTCAGAACTGTGTCCTAAATGTTGAAGAATATAAAATGTTTATATTAAGTTTGTCCTCAAAAGTAGATGAAGAGAAACGTGTCTAGCTCAGGATCATAAAATAAAAAAGGCAACCCTTTCGTAATAAAATATTAAAATTTGTTCCTGTAATTTTCTGTGCGCATCATACTCATTAAAAAAAATTTAACTCCGTTCTCAGTTGTATTATATCCGATAAAATTTTTTTTCGTGTAAAAACTGAATTCTTCATACAGTCTCGACATATATTTGATTAAGAAATTTAAACACAAAACCTGCTACAAATTCGACGATTAATCGATTTAATTCTTATCACCTATATACTATTTAAAAACAAAAGTGAAGCACAAAATCATATTTGGTTGCAATATTCTTTGATATAGCTATATAAATTCTCAGTTGGTTTTTTATAGATTTACTAACCATTTCCGATTACTGTACCCAAGAAATATTTATTTATAGAGCGCGTTTTTTTGTTAAATAAAGTAAAAATTTTATTGATTTATTATACTTTAGCATATTATAAATTTTCCCCTTCTAATCGGTGTGTGACAATATTTTAAAATGCTTGCACACACTAAGCATGCAATAAATTATTTCTACCTCGAAATATGCAATCAAACGTTTTTGTGTTATTTTACTGGTAATCCCAAACGACATACAACAAACAATACCAAAGTCGTTGAGGTTCAGCTATCAGAAGCAATAGCCTGTCAACGAAATTCAATCAAACACCTCAAATGAAATAATGAAATAGGAGCCATGTACAGGCCCCATCGGTGAAAAGATTTATGGAACCAAAAGTGTAAACATTGAAACTGCCAGCGATAGCTCGCCTCGTTTAAAAAATATATATAATATGTACAACCAAATACTGAAAATATATTGGAGTCATAAAATGTCAAGACTGGTAACTGGGCGCAATTTCTATCACCAGTAAGTTTATTTTTCACCTTTTCCGTGTTCATGCTCTGTGTTAAAATTTATTGAAGCGATAATACGTGTTCCTCTCCAAGCAATAACGACCCTAAAAAAGTGCACAAAATGCGTACTGACCTTATCTCCATAGTGAGTTTAATCGTTGTCACGAAAGGTAGTCGGTAAGGGGTGGTGTATTTTTTTTCTTTCATTACATGAACTAATTCAATAACTTTTTCATTTACTACTCAATGTGTCAATGCATTGGCGCCAATTGTGTCAGAGTTGACTTTTACGGGTTTTTGAGATCCGACGCCGACGACAATTCTGCCGCGCCATCAATGCTTCTGGCGACGACTACGCTGCCGCCTTGCCCGTAGATAGGTCTAACCGATTAGGATTTGATGAAAGCTTCACCCAGGAAAACCCTAAACATCAGACACTTGAGATTCAATTTTCCTAATCGTACTGGTTGACATTGTTGTAATACTGATAAGGGCGCGAGTCTGGTACAATAACAATTAAATGTGTTTCGGACGGCTAGTCCATTATTTGAAGTGAGGGGAGCTTCAGAAAGGCGCCTACATTATGCACTTTAGTGTGAATCATTGTAAGCCGGTAGTCAGGCCGTTGTAATTAGCTCAGTAATGGGGAAAATCGAAGCGTTATCGTATGTTGTGTCAATACTTTAAAAGTTGGAGTAGGGTATATCACATGGGGACAATGTAAAGGAATTTATAAAAGCAAGAGCGAAGACTGTCATACTAGTGGGAGAGGGAGATGAAACATTTTCCTGGCTACAAATATTTTTTTTATGACTCTCTAATATGAAGTTTGTTGTTAACTCTTTAAGATACGTTTGTCGATACTTTAGTTTAACTTCCCACGATTATAGTTATAAGTTGCGAAAATACTATACGTAGTGTTTCTGAGTAATGTGCGTTGGGTCATTAACAAAGGTTCAAACCCAATCAATAGCTCCGAATCTTTATTTTACGGCCCTTCCCTTGTAAAAGTCTGACAATCATAGCAACATACGTAAGTTTTTCAAAATGGGTGTTAAATGTTAAAACCAAAAATTACTTTGCACATAAATACAAGTGTCATGAGAAGCCTAGTTTTTAGACAGTGTACGAAGCCAATATTTGTTTTTTTTTGTGTTTTTAATATTTTGCTATAAATTCTCAATGTATCGGCATCATCAGCCTTCACTACTCAAAGCGATCTGTCTTTTCATGGCGCTAAATAGAATTGCGATCAGTCCGTTAGTTTGCCTATAATTAAAAAAAAATATAAGAGCTTTCTCAAATAAAGAAAATCATGGCTCAATGTTATCTTTAATAAAATCACAAGCCATTGCTTCGTATTTATGTTACCGCTGCACATTTGCCATCAATTTACAATTTTCATGACTTGAAATCTCATGTTGTTTTCTTGTGTAGTATAAAAACACATTTACCACGTAACTGTACGTATACACCCATATAAAGCTTGTGGCATATGTAGTTCAATTTATTTCCTGTAAAAATATGAATTAACTTGATGGCCTGCTTGACAATTAACAGTTTGAAAATAAGTTAGACGGAATGATTTTTAAGATTCTAAATAAATAAATTTTCATTCATAACTATGCATGCAACTGAGGCTTACTGTGCAATGATGTAATCTTTGAATCTTAAAAGCATCTTATGAAACTGAAATATGCTTGTAACTTATACAACACCTACAGAAGCAACATTATTGTTATTACAAAGAGAAATTATTCCAGCGAATATAGTGTTTTTGATAACGTTAACTAAATACGTTATCAGAAACACTTCTGATGAAACATAGTGATCCCTTACCAATTCTGCATATTAATAAACAAATGCCCAACTATAAAAAACAGTAACGATATTTTCTTCAGGATAATTCCATTAGATCAGATAAAAAGGATTTGCAAAAGTTAATTAATCTTACTTGACCTATAGGCTCAACACACTCTCCAGGGATCTAATCCTTCCCTTGACAATAGCTTTGTACACAAACACTGTAATTATAATCCTCGACTTATCCTTTTTATATACCATAAACATTACACAAACCCATATCCCTGAATCCGCATTCACTAATCTTTACCAAGGGTAACCATACATTTATGAAAAACCTGATATTTTCAGAAATTCCACAAACAATTAATTTTTAATACCAAACCACTCATAGAATCGTGTTTTCTCATTTCAGTACCAAAACTACCTGCCACCATACACGACTACCAAATGACCGGTCAACAATTGGACATTTGTCGGGGTGGCATGCCTGGTCAAACAGCCAACCCCCTGCTGTTGATGGGCAATGGCACAGCTCCCAACAGCAATAACAATTCGGGACGAACCAACTTCACCAACAAACAGCTAACGGAACTCGAGAAGGAATTCCATTTCAATCGATATCTTACACGAGCACGTCGCATTGAAATCGCAAATACTCTTCAACTCAATGAGACTCAGGTTAGGCACCAACCATACGAACCATCTTGTATTTGTTTATTAATTTCCAAATAAATTTTAGGTAAAAATATGGTTCCAAAATCGTCGAATGAAGCAAAAGAAGCGAGTGAAAGAAGGATTGATACCAGCCGATGTGATAAACCAGCAATCGTCTCCAAGTGTACACTCAGCACAAAGTAGCAGCACAAGTGCCGCCAACAATAACAGCAATAGTGGAACCAATAACAGTGCCAATAACAGAACTCTGTCATCACCAAATACTCAGCCAGCGAGTACACTATCCGGTTCTGGTATCTCGTTAGACTGCCCACTAGCGGGTAGTAGTGAGAACAGTAGAGAATCAAATTAGTTCGCATCTCGGATGGAAATCTACACTCTATCATGTAGTGTTGGTTCATATCTTGGCTAAATGATGTAAAGATTTACTAATATACTACCACCGCCATCTACACGTCAATTGATAAATTGAGCAATTTTAACAGAATGAACGAATTCAAATACAATAAGTAATGTTAAACGTTGCGCAGAGCATTCAAATAAATCTGTAAATAAAATAAATTCATAACTCAGGGCTTACCTCATAATTAGTGAATTTAACATTAATATACTATTACAAACAGATATAATTATTGCTGATGATATAATATGATTAATATTTAGCATTGTTATGTACCATGAATTGTGTTTTATTTTATTAGTTTAAGTGAATTGTTAATTTTATTGCACGCAATCCCCATATATAATTCAGTATTTATATTATTAGTGAGATTTTTTTTTAAATCACAACTATATGATGAATTTTTCATTTAGTTGAAAGTAAACTTAATTATTTAAGAGAACATAACAGTTTGTTGTATTTATATTTTACTGATATGATAATGTATCGAACAAATTAAAATTGAAATAGAAAATTATATTACAATAAGCAATTATGGTTGATTTTGTGAAATAATCATTGGCCATAATTGAACAACAAAAGCTAGTCTTATACTATAATGTAGTTAATAGAAGTAAAAATATAAAAAAAACTCCAGAAAAGATAAAAAGGTAAAATATTGTAGTTTTACAATGAAATATGATTAATATACCAGCACTTGTTACAATTTGATTATTTGTTTTTTTTTTTGTTTTTGGATTTGGATTGTTAATGCGAAACTATGTGTAACGGTAATACTCGTCAGGCGGATTCCAATGAAAAAAGCCAACACTTATTATGTTTTAGACATAAATTTCAACATCCGGGTCCTGATTTGGGAAATTCTCTTTTGCAGAAGATATGTGTACCCTATCACATGGGGTGTAGGTTAGAGTGGCTGCCAGCGTTCGCCAGCATACTTAGACCATTTGCGTCTATTGTAATAATACACACATGGGGTGTAAGAGTTTTATTATGTAAAGAAATATTGCTGATATGTTGAAATATTGAAATCAAGAGAGAAAGCAGAGCCCATCTGTCCATTACCACATGTCCTTTAAGTTATGAGCTATAGTAATAAAATGTATACAGAACCATCCTGTTGAATTAATTAGTACTAACATTTTTTTGTAAATTCATAGTGCATGGAAGATTGTTTTTAAAAGCACCCTTTTAAGAACATAAACAAAGTCAGAGCATTGAAATACAATACTAATCACACCAGTCAGCAGGCGGTTTCGAATGACCTGGTATTTTTAATTTGTTTGAGCAGGTGGCCATGGCTCAGAGGAATGCGTAGTTGACTGCTAAGCCAAACGCTGCGGGTTCAAGCCCCAGCTTCGGCAGCATTTGTTTTCTACGAAAATTGCCAGCTTATCTGAGGCCACCTGTGCGATAATATGAGACAATATAAATCTATGTCTCCTCCTCTGTGCCACTTAGGTTTATGTTATATGTCTTTCCTTCTATGTGTCTATCTGTCTCTCTCTGTTGTATTAATGTCTTCATCTGTCCCAGCCGATGGCCTCAGTCGCCAGTGCTGTTATGTGTCTGTAGTTCGATGCATTCATGTGCGAATTACTGTAATGTCAATGTCAATGTCAATTTGTTTGAAAAATTATTGGAAAAAGAAATTCGACCAACATTTTGACCAACACACTTACTTACATACTTAAGTCCGGAACCAACCAACCATGCCTCTCCAATAAGTCTGGCCCTTAGCTAACTGCCTCCAGTTGCGGACTCTAAGTTGGTTGAGGTCCTCTACTGCGTCCGATGTCTGGCTGGGAATCGAAGACTTTGCGATCATCTATTTCTTAATACGTTGAGGCAAGGGCAACAGTTGTAGTAGTTTAATTCGACACCTATACAGGGTCTATCTGACGAGCTAACGTTGGACTGATTCAATTCTATTTGAATGAACTGCATAGAAGGCTGTCCAAACTTGTGAGGCATACTCCAAATGGGGACGAATGGAGAAAGAGAGACATAAGGGTCATTAAACTCTTTTGACCAGGTTTTTAAAAATCCCAACATAGAGTTGGATTTATTGACGATAACGTTAATGTGTTTATTAAACTCAATTTTTGGATCAAAATAAGCACTTAGATCTTTAAAACTGTTTACATGGCAGAGAGTGTGTCCGGACAGAGTATAACTAAAATTTGATGAAGCCCGTTTTCTTGAAAATGTTATATGTTGGCGGTTAGTAGAGTTCAAATTTAAACCGTTGCGTTGTTGAATTACAATGCTAAAACTAATAAAATCGGATTAAAGTGAAAGAGAATGGTTTAGATCTCTTACGCATTTAAAAATGTTGATGTCATCAGCATATATCAATATTTTGCTATCTCGAATATAAGCTTTTACATCGTTAATTGCAAGTATGAATAAAACTGGCTCTAAATGACTTCCTTGATGTACTTCAGATTTAGCAACAAAATGATAGGATTTAGAATCTCTAAACTTTACTTTGTAAATTCTCAATGAGAGATATTATTGCACCCAATTTATAAATCTTGGAAATGTTATGTTATATTTTTTCCTGTTTTAATGCAGTTCTAATCCATGTAGCGGTAGCAATCTAATGTCATAATGGCGCAAAATCCAATGCTCTTTGGTTTCAAAAATTTTTTAGAATTCTAAATATGCTCGTTGTATTTTACTACTTTGTCTTTTTCTACGTCAACTAAATCAAGAAAATTGGTTTTAACGGACAATTTTATTTTTCGTGGGCTGGTGGAAATTTTCATAGATACGATGAGCACGTGCCCAATGTTGTGTGAGACTTTAACCCACTTAAACCCCCCCCCCCCTTTTTGTATTTGTAATGCAATTAGGTATGCGACTTATCTATCAATTTTTCTTATCACGAGTTATTAATGTTTCGCAGGTAACTTTCCCTTGAGAGTTCCTGTTTGTTCCGCAATTTATAGCGCGGTTTGTTATTATTGGGTCAAATCTAAGAGCTTAGTTCTTTGAAGACGCCGAAATAAATTTGTTTCGTCAAGAATTGGAGGACCGTTATGTAAACGTGCCCCAATAAATGTTTTTTATGTTTGCGTGCAAAATTTTTCGTTTCATCAATTATTAACCGTGGGAATACCCAACTCTTATACCACGACGCATTGACGAATGATCTTTCAAAAGTTTGTAGAATGCTTAGATTCGTTTCACTGGTACAACCCCATAGTTGTATACCATATGTCCAGCCCGGCTTTAGCACTTGGATAATAGAAGCTTGTTATTAAGGTTAAGCTTTGAATATACGAATTATCCGAATAACCAGTACAGTTCGCTCTATTTATTTTTAAGTTATTCGCATTCCTTTTTTACATGCGACTTCCACTTTAATTTTGCATCGAGTGTCATTCCGATTCCGGTCATTCCGAGATATTTCGCATCATTTGCAAAAGCGACTCGAACCGTATTGAGAAGAACAGGCAAACCGGTTGACCGTTTATATAAAAATCTACATGAATCGATTTGCTCTCGTTAAGTGCAATCCGCCAGGATTTTGTCCATTCATTAACCTCGTTACGAGCGTTTTATTATTTCATATGTGTTTCCTCTATTGTTGTGCCAACGGCTGGTATGGTTTGTTTGTGGGATATCACGTGTAAAAATGAGGTACAAGAGTGGTCCAAGGACTTTTCCTTGCGGTAATCCTGCCAATATTTCTTTAAACTCTGAATATTCGTTTCCAATTTTTACACGGAGTAGTCAATGCTCAAGCTATGAGACAAGGAATTGTCTTACTTTGTTTTGAAGCCCTGTATGCCAGACCTTGTCAAAAGCTTGCGAGACGTAAAGAAATACGGCTGAGTAAATTTTATTTTCTTCGAAAGCTTTATCAATTATGTTAGTAATTCGATAAACTTGGTCCACAGTCGAATGTTTACTTCTAAGCCCAACTTGATGGTCAAGTAAAAGGCTTTTCTGATCAATAATGAGTTGTTAGCGACCGAGTAATATCCTTTCAAAAACATTTGTAATTATTGGAAGAAGTGAAATATGTCTGTAAGATTTAATTTCATTTGGTGATTTTCCTGGTTTGAGAACCATAATTACTTCCGAGAATTTCCACTGTCTTGGTATGTATTCTAATCTAATTGCTGCATTTATAATGTAGAGGAGTTTAGTTAATGATTTTTGGGTCAACATTTTAAGAAGTTTTCCTGTAATTAGGTCATAACCCAGAGTTTTTTTTGGCTTTAAATTCTGTACTTCCCGCTAAGCTCGGCAATACTTGCATATCTAATTATATTGCTATCAGTTGTAGTCTCGAATACATTAACGTATTCATGTTGCACTGGGCCATCAAATGGCTTAAATGTTTCCTCGAGATGTGCGCCAAAAACGTCAGCTTTTTCCTTATCGGTTTATACCCAATCGTCTTGAGTTACCCTAATTGATGAAACAACGTTTTTTGGCCGTTTAATGACTCTAATTGCTTTCCAGAGCGAATAATTCGATTACTTTCCAGCGGTTATGCTTTGTAGATAAGTTTCTACTGCATGGTTTTTAAAAATTTTAATCGAATTTGATAGCAAGTTACTCAACCGATTTAGATGTGTTTTATCTTGAGGGGCACGAGTTTGGTGCCATCTTTGACGAGCTTTTCTTTGTTGTCTAACAATGGGTACTTTTTTTATAATTTCCCAAGGGTACTTGATATTACTATAGCTCTCTATTTTGCCTTGTTGAGGAGTAATATTCCGTGCTGCTTTTTGAACGGTATCGATGAAGGAGGCAACCGCGACTTCGTGTTCTAATGGGGATATAAGCGATACACCCAGTTGAATATTATTTCCAATATCGTTTTTGAAGCATTCCCATTTGGTTTTGTTAGTCTTGGTGGGTTTTCATTTCTAATGATTGACTCGGAAAATGACCGGAGAATGATCAGAGCAAAGATCATAGCATTCTTCAACTTTGATTCGATTAGACGTCACACCTTTTACTACGAAAAAATCGATCAAATCCGGTGTTTTTGTAACATCAGTTGGCCAGCAAGTTGGTTTTCCCGTAGAATAAAATTAGTTATTGTACTTTCTACCTACATCGTAAGGCATCCTACTTTTCTGTGATATGTATCTAGATCTTCAGAATTTATGTTTTGCATTAAAGTCCCCTCCGATGACAAAACGCTGTCCAAGGGAAGTCAGCAAGTTTTCAAAGTCAATTTTTTTACCTTGCATCGAGGTGGGCAATAAATAAAAGATATCTTCAGAAATGATTGTCTGCTTTTGACTTGTATAGAGCAAATTTACATTACTTCGACTTCTTGTTTAAAATAAATCGAATTTTCGATATACTCTTTTATATATAGTGATGCTCCACCTCCATAGTCAAAATAACCTTTAAAATTTAAGTGAGAATTACTCTTTGCGTGAGTTTCGGATATTAAACAGAAGTTGATATCTTTTTAATGCATAAACAATTCAAGTTCTCCAAGTTTCTGCCAAAGGCTATTGGCATTCATGTTGAAGGTAGATTACGCCTGTTGCGAATACTATTTTCAAGCTTTACTACCCTGTCGAAAACAAGTTTATTCGTTTCGCTTTGTTCCTCAATTTTTGAAAGAATAATCGGAAAAACGTTGGAAACGGGGTCTTTTGAAGTAATTTTATTGGGTACTGTAGCTTGGGCAAAAGTTTGTACATTTGGTTTTGGATGTACAAGATCCGATCGTATTTCTGTAGGCCAGGTATTTGTTTAATTTTTTGTTTTTCGATTTTGGGGGTATAATAGACATATAGACATGTCTCTGTTCCTCTCTATAAATATTACAAATGTATGCGAATTTGGAATCGCTGAATATGTGGTGGGTATCATTTTCGATTTCTTGGGTTTTTTCCAGGATCTGTCAAAATGTGAAGATTTGATCAGTTGTTCACTTTCCAGGCATAAATTGACACTGATGAGGGCCGATCAGGTTGTTTGTAACCGGTTTCAGGCTTTCACATATGACCACAGATATGATTTTGTAGGTGATGTTGAGGAGACTTATGCCTCTGTTCTTTGCACAGTTAAGAGGATACCTTTTAAAAGCTTCTAATTATAAATTGACATGCATTCTACTGCGGGTGTCACAGCAGCTACTACGTGTCCCTCCCAGTTTGTGTATTAAGTTCAGGTTACTCTAGATCGTTTTATTATTTCATTCTTGTACAATTTAAGATTTTTCATGCCCCTCTTTCTCTTGGGGTGCATGTTTTCTACTTAACACGAAACTAAAACTACCCGGTACCATATGAAATCCTAACCGAATTCTCATCCATCATTACAGCTGAAACGCTAGCCATTTTGCAAGCCTTAATGGTAGCCCTGAAACGTCGTGGAAGATATATTATATGCTCCGACAGTAGCTCTGTAGTCAAAACTGTCAACAACCCCAACAATGATACTGCCCATATCATTGATATTCGCAATAAATTGTTTAAATCGCCAAACAAATTAAATTTAATATAGGTCTCTGGTCACGATAGTATACAAGGAAACGAACACGACGATCTTGCTGCTAATTTAGCTAAAAGAAAACCTATGTTCAGAATCTATATTTTTACCAGATCAGATTCAAAAACAGCATACACAAGTTCATGAAATCTAAAAAGCTTCTTGAATGGAATGCGTGTGTACACCATTACAATAACATAATTCCAACAGACAATATCCGGAATATCCAACCAACATCTCAGAAACACCTCAAAAACACCAACATAAACACCTTCTGACAAAAAAACTTGCCACCGCTTTGCCCAACATACAACCTAAAATTTTATTTACCACATATATCATTATAAACTGCATCCGTCTAAAACCAATCATGTAAAAAATAAAAATAATAATAATTAATTGCAATTACTTAAGGAGGTAACTTAAGTAATTGCAACGACCGATGTCTTTTTATTAGAAAAATTTCAGAAAAATAACGGACCATTATGAGTACAAAGTAAAACGGTTTTATGGAGAAACAGCTATCTGATTGTTATGCACATAATTACAAGCAAATGTCAATATTTGAAAATTATTTAGTCAACGTACACTGCAGGTTATCAGCATAAAGTAGGCCATTTTTGGGAAATAAAATTTAAACAACATTCCCAAATACTCAGTCCTTAGCTAACTTGATCCAGTTGCGCACTTCAAGTTAGTTTTAAGGTCGGTTTCTACTTGTACTCGTTACTCAAAGCGGGGTTTTCCTCAACATCATTTTCCATTTGACCCAGCATATAAAGCTATTCGGGCTATGGCATTCGTGTCGTAGTCTTATTAAAATTTGAATGTGTATTTTTTTTTTTACGTTTGTAAGTGAATCATTGTCTCCATAGCCATTCAATGAAAGTGGGATCGAAGAATTGTTCGCTCAATAGGACCAATGAATTCCTTGTCTGCCTTTGATGGTCCAGTTTTTATGTATGATCTCATTAGTAAATCTTTATTTGCTGAATTGCCTTCTTGTTTCTTAGTCCAAAGAATCTTTAGTAATTAACAGTTTCAACACTCATTCTTCATTACTAGCAATAAACATTAAAGCTGCCGATTTGGAACTTTCTCCAATTCATCGATGCAACGTGTGTTTTTCTTAGAGGTTGGTTTTGTTTGAATAGAGATAAAACTGACATTTTGTATTCAAATCGGGCAACTCTAATGTCATTTATGTTCAGTTTGGTTTGCCATTTTATCATGAACAGTTTGACATATGAAAAACGCTTGTAAAATGTGCAAAATTATTTCGAAAATAATGTTCAGTTCGCGAAGCTTACCGCAAGCTCCGTCCATTTAATAGTCGACATAATCGTTCGTCAGAGCAATTACCGCTGTAGAGCAAAGTTTTGAAGGGGACCCGAAACCCAAAGCCGCGAGACCACGTAATGCGTTGTGATTTCGGTGTATGGGCCGAAAATGAGATTAATTTCGATGTTGATTTTCATCGCAAAATTTTGTTTAGTAACGAGGATCATTTTTGGTTGAATAACTACGTCAACAAGCTTATCTGCTTCATTTGGAGTGAAGAGAATCCACATGAGACCCTTGATACGCCATTACATCTACAAAAACTGACTGTTTGGTGTGCTCTGTGGGCTGGCGGAGTCATTGGGCCATACTTCTTCCGAAATGATGCTGGAGATTCAGTTACCATTAATGGAGACCGGTATAGAGCCATGATAAGCGATTATTTAATTCCCGAATTGGATAGCACGAATGTGGATGAGATGGGGTTTCAACAAGACTGCGCTACATGTTTATTTATTGAAGGAAACATTCGGAGAGCACATAATTTCGCGGAAGATCGTGTGATTTGACACCATTGCATTATTTTCTGAGGGGATATGTGAAGTCGCTTGTTAAACATTAATGACATAAAAGTATCCTTCCAATAAAGCCAAATCAATGGACATTAAAACGAGTTTCTTGTGTTTATTTCAATTCGGTGTTTTATACCTATTAAAAACACCCTATACTGAAGTTTTGATCTCAAAAATCTTTGTTAACGTAACATATAGAACAATTTGCATGGATAGATATTATTAAGAATGAAAGAATGAGTAATTATACTTAACAATATTACGAACATAATGCACCACGCTCAAACCCACTAACATCCTCTTCTCGCAATCTTTGAAGGTATACGATATATATACTTAGCAACGCCCATTAGCTCCATATTATATAATGTACATACAAACATCCGCCATATTTTTCGATAATATTTTTATTAAAATAAATTCAAGCTTAAAAAAAAATTGGGCAACCTTTTCAATATCATGCATCATATAAATCACTTTAATCGCATTTTGGTAGGTTTGGACAATTCGTATCTTAAGCAGATATTTATATCGAAATAGTGTTTTTTTTTTGCAAACTATTGTAGTGGCAATGCAAAAAAAAGTTAAAATAATTACTAATTTAAATCCAGATTAACCTGTTTTGTCTACACGTACGAATGCTTTCTGCGAGGTGATTTACATAATATGGACCAATTAAAAGAAACCAAAAGTTGTTATTTGAATTTTTTAAACAAGTAGACAATCACGTAATTAACACAATCTGAGGATTGAAAATTATTGGGTAGACAATAAGAAAATCTTGGCCTTCACAAAACCGTCTTTTAAGTGTATACACTGATACACACTGATAAACTAATTGATATAGATATACCTATGTTAGATCGAAGAACAAAATAATATTAGTTCAAATAAGATTGTACAAATATAATTTAAGATAACCTAAAATATATATTTCCCATTTTTGAGTGAAGTAAGTGTTTCAGATAAAATAATCTACAATATAAATGGTATAGTGCCGCTTTGGATATGTAGATGAAATTGTAAAAGTTAGCTTTCTCTTACAAGAGAAGGTATTTAAAAGATATTTTGACCATAAGAAATGTGAATAAGATTTTTAGCCAATCTCAATATCTATATTTAAGCTATAAAAAGTTGTTTTGTGTCTCTTTTGGAAGCGTTTTCATATAAATACTTTTTTATAACATATGCCATAGTATTGGGTACAATGTGCCAATTTTTGAATTGTCGTTATAAGCAGAACGACCATCATAATGTCGAAACGTCGATTGGTAAAATAACTACTAATCAAAATGTCGACTATTATAAAGTCGATTTTGAAAACATCGACTCGTAAAAGGTCGACAGTGGCAAAGTGAACCCTGTTCATCATTCACTTTTTAAAATATCGATTGCAAGAGATCGATCAACAAAATACCTACAGAAAAAATATCGATTGGTTAAAATCAAAAAGTGGTTAAGATCAAAAAGTGCGCTCGCACTTGTTAACATCATTCACTTAACTATAGTCGACATTGAGACAGAAAAAAAACTCTAGGCTAACTCTATGTACAATACTCATCTCTTGATAATGTTGTTGGCTAACTATTGCATTATTTTTATATGGTGTTGATAAACATAGATTACACAAATTTGTGCCTTGGAGTTTTGTTGCTGCACCCCATAAGAGTATAGTAAGATTTGACACGTAATGAATATCAGCTGTGTAATTTCGAAAAAAAAAAAAATTAATTGGGGATGGATGGCTTTGTATACTGTTTGGCAAAATAGTTATATTGACATATAAGTCTTGCAAAGGTCGAGTAAGCACTACTGTTGTTAACAGCAAACAAACTGTTTGAAAAAGGCTTTCATTCCCATGAACACTTGCTTACTTATTAATTTATTTAAGTGGGACTACAGTCCGGAATGAACCTGGGCCTCAACCAACATGCCTCTCCAATTAGCCCGGTCCTTAGCTAACTGTCTCCGGTTGTGCACTCCAAGTTGGTTGAGGTCGGTTCCTACTTGTGCGCGCCACTTAAGGCGAGGTCTTCCTCTACTGCGTCCGACGTCTGGCTAGGAATCGAAGACTCTGCCAACCGCAGTATTGGTGTCCATTCGTTCTTCATGTCCTATCCATCTTAAGCGTCCAATGCGGAGGTTTTTGACCAGGGGCATGTCGCTTTACAGCTCGTATAGTTGTTGGTTGAATCTTCGTCCCCATATCCCGTCAACGCAACCGGGACCGAACATTTTTCGAAGAATTTTCTTCTCAAATCGACCAAGGATTTCTTCATCCGCTTTTGAGACGGTCCATGCTTCAGCGCCATAGAGCAGGACTGGGATGATCAGTATCTTATATAGGATCTCCTTAGTAGTTTGAGTGAGGGCTTTACTACTAAACTGCCTTCTTAGCCCGAAGAAACAGCGGTTGGCAAGAGTAATTCTTCGTTTGATTATTGACGAGATGTCGTTGTCAGAGTTAATAGCGGAGCCGAGATACCTCGAGATACCTCAAAGTTTTATCTGTCAATGGCGAGGTTCTGTCCAATTCGTCGATGTTGTGTGTCCCTTCGTGTTGACAGCATAAACTTCGTCTTGCCCTCATTTACTGATAAACCCATTTTCGCCGCTCCTTTTTCTATACTAGCAAACGCGGCTATAACATCACGTTGGGTCCGACCAATGATATCAATATCGTCAGCGTATGCTAGTAGTTTCACCGATTTTTGGCTCGCGAGTTTGCACAATCCTCTCAAGAATCAATTGACAGCGTATCGGCATGCCTAAATCTTTTTTTGGTGTCGAATGTGTCGGTAGGGTCGTTTCCGACACAGATGGAGCAGCGAGAATTCTCCATCGTCGTCCTACACAAACGGATGAATTAGGGCGGTATACCAAAACTAGACATGTGTCTGTTCGTCTCTATAGATGCTGTCGTATGCGGCTTTGAAATAGATGAATAGGTGGTGGGTACCGATTTGGACATCTTGGGTTTTTTCCAGGATCTGCCGAAGTGTGAAGATTTGATCGGTTGTGGACTTTCCTGGCCTAAAACCATACTGATAAGGGCCGATCAGGTTGTTGGTAAACGGTTGCAGGCGTTCACATATTACGGCAGATAGGATCTTGTAGGTGATGTTGAGGAGACGTTTGTTGAGGAGACGTATAGTTGGCGCAGTTAGCACATCACTTAGCACATCAGTTGCGGCTGATCTAATGGCTGTATCTGTAGCTGTAGCTGAAATTAATAAATAAATAAATAACATTAGTAACAATAAAACTGCATACCCAAATTTTGTCAATTTGAAGAAAATCCACAATTTCTCGCAAACTAAAGTGCACGTTAATAGTGGTGTCTCAAACTTAGTATTATTTGATTCCGGTGTCCCTCAAGGGTCAGTCCTTGGGCCTGTTCTGTATAACCTTTATACATCCGATTTTCCTGCTTTACCTAATCGTGAAGCAGCTATTTTTGCTGACGACACAGCAATTTTTTCATCAGATGTTTTTGCTCTTGACATTGAGAGTAACTTAATCAATGCGATGAAAATATTAGAAAACTATTTCAACAAATGGAAAATTAAATTAAATGAGGAAAAAATACGAGCCATCTTTTTCTCCCGAAAAAGAAAAGCTTGTTATCTTCCCAATAGACAATTGCAGATAAATGGCATGAACATAAATTGGGAAGCGTCTGTCAAATATTTAGGAATATATTTAGACACCAAATTAACTTTTAGCACTCATGTTGCCAACACATTAAAGAAAATTGCGATTGCTATAAAAATACTATACCCTTTTATAAATCGGAAGTCAATGCTCTCGAATGAAAACAAAATAATTATCCATAAAAAGATCTTCCAGGCTATTCTTCTCTATGGTTGCCAAGTATGGGGAAATATTGCAATGTGCCATAATAAAAAATTACAAATATCCCAAAACAAATTGTTAAAAATGATGCTCAACTTACCGTGGCATCACTCAACTTCGAATCTTCATAATAGAGCGAATGTTAAATTGGTCGTTGACAGAATCCAGAAGTTAAATCTTCGTTTTTTGGACCGCTGTAATTTTTCTGATAACCCTCTTATACAAAACTTAATTATGAATTAATTTAAATAAATAGTTAAGAACCTTTTAATAAACTCTCCCCCCTTGAGCATTTATGATTATTTATTTATTTACCTTATTATTTATTAAATTATACTTTATGTTATTAACTTATTTATTCGTTTTGAATTGTTATTAATTTATTTACTTGTTTAATTGTTATTAATTTATTTATTCGTTCAATTGTTATTAATCTATTTATTTCGTTTAACTGTTAAATTATTTACATGTTTATTTATTTATCTACATATTTCCATATATCTAGAAGTATCACTACGTACCTTATTATTATTATTAAGTTATTTATTTTTTTATTTTTTTTAATTTATTTATCTAGTCAATAGTATCGCTATATTATTATTAAATATATTTATTATTATTTATATTATTATATATATTCAAATTGAAGGTTTTTTTTCGTATTTTCCTTCAGTATTATTATATTTTCCTCAATGTTAATTGCTCAATTATGTTTAAAATCATGTTTCTGAAGAAAGATACATATTATCATATCTCTGTATTGTTAAATATGTGGTAACTTACCTATTGTAAATTTATATACGAAATAAATATCTATCTATCTAAATAACATTAGTAACAATAAAACTGCATACCCAAATTTTGTCTATTTGAAGAAAATCCACAATTTCTTGCAAACTAATAGGTCTAACTGAATGAAATGAAATTCGATTTTACTAATTATAACAATTTTACATAATTAGTTTCTGAAAGAAGTAGACACGCACACTCGAATAATTGGAAGAAAGCTAGGCGCTGGATACTAACGAGCCTGTTGCGCCAAAAATGTTTATTTTTTTGTGGTTTTGGTAATAACGGAAGATCATTAGGGTTAACATGGACACCAATTTCATTTAAATTAAATCGAGTTTAAGCTCATGTTCATGTCTCTGACAGCTCAAATGAGTTATTTGCTTAATTTATTAGCACGGGAAAATGTCTAGCAAATTTACATAGTGATACTAGTCATTGTCCAATTGCAACCATGTATGCTGCATATAATTATGATCCTCTTCGTCAGCAAGTAAACTTTACAAAATTGCCGCAAGGAGAGCAACAGATAAAAGGATCCTTTACGATCTATGTCTCCTTCTCTGTGCCACGTAGGTTTATGTTATATGTCTTTCCTTCTATGTATCTATCCGTCTCTCTCTGTTGTATAAATGTCTTGATCTGTGCCAGCCGATGGCCTCAGTCGCCAGTGCTGTTATGTGTCTGTAGTACGTTGCATTCATGTGCGAAGTACTGTGATGTCAATGTCAAAATGCCATACCAATAAAAATATGGCCCAATGATGTAGTCCCTGCAAGACTTTGCTAAAAGGACATAGTTTATCTAGACTATTAACATAATTTCAGGTATTTAAGTAGTTGTCTAGTTATCATTAGTGACATCGAAGTCAAGTCCTCAACAGTCATCTTATTATAATTTTATTTTAAATGAACAGTAATACTTCATATTCAATCAGCTGCTCGACTAATATCGACACATTAAAACACTTTAAACAACAAAATGTTAACTCTCTTTGTACAAATCAAATAAATAAGTTCAACAAAGGCAATGCTGCATACTGATTTGAAAATTTTCAAATTCTTTTAAGTACAAAAAAAAAAGTTTCGAAAAATGCGCAACAATATTAAATATCGCAACGTTTGCGCAAACAGAATAGTAATGTAGTGTATGCGTCTAAAGCGAGTGCTACCAATGTTGAGTTCTCAGTGTTCTAATTTCTTATTTGGACATTAACGGAATAAGCAATCAGTACTCTCGACAACACGGTGTGTGTTCTTTAAAAAAATATAATATAGCTTCCCAGAGATGCAGTAGAAGAGCACAGAAAAAAGACGCGACTATTCGAAACCAGTTATGAGTTGTCACTTCAAGAAGAGGTTGTTATAAACGAGTTTCAATGTCAACTTGAATTCCATTCGACGCACGTTACACTTAAATTTCTGAAAATTGTTTCGATTCGTTTAGGGAATTGGGACATATGCCAGCAGTATCGTTTTTTGTACTCTATCCAATAGAAGTACATATATTAGTTTTTATAGGTACATACTTGGAGAAATGCTGTAGATACACATATCGTAAAGAACATGGATGGACTATGGATGGATAGCTATTTTTTTTTAAAATTCAACAACGACTACTAAAAAACGTTATTTTTGGTCAACACGTATGATATTTTGAAAAATATGTTTGCCTATTTTACATATATTTAAAAAAAAGAAGTAATTTTGAGAAAATGGTAAACAAATTTTGAAGAGTTTGTATGAAAACATTTTAGTGATGTTGCTTTGTATTGATTTTGGGGCACTTTCCTTAAAAAAAAAAACGTTTATATGCCCTATCCCATAGCATAATGCGTAAAAAACATCAAACAAGATGTTGTGTCAGTGCAATTTTCGATATTTCAACCTCATATATTACATAAGTAATTTCTTTGTTCACTTTTATAAACATTTTGTGAGTTAGAGGCAAATAATGACATTAAAAATAGTGTGTGATATTGATTATTTATTGAATTTGGAATAGCTAGCTTATAGAATTAAAAAAAAACGAATGCATTATTAGTTTTAAAAAATCATTAAAAATGTCAAATACGTTGTTTCTGTAAAGCAAAAATTGGAAAAGATATAAAAAAATTGTCTGCCTCCGACATTGTTATTACATAGTAGAGATAAGCAGCCCATCCATGACCGTGATGAAGAAACGTAATATCATGTGTAGCTTGGTTAGTGTGGGATAGACCAGTTTGAGTGAAAGTCTCTGAGATGCGTCCAGAGCACCAATGCCTCTTTGCGATATTGGAGACAAAAAGAAGATAACATATCGAGCTATAAATTAAAAATGATATCGTTACCAAAATCAGCACTTTTGGCCACACTTATCAGCTTGCGATTTCTTTTAGCTTCGTTTTTTATAAAAAAGAAATTATTTAGTGGGTTTCTTTAGCCTAGAATAAGTTTTATCTAGTTTAGATGACCGGAACTCTGGATACTCGAATAATTTTATTTTGGATCAGGATGTGTCGTAATTTGTGGTCATATGAGATAACCTACATAGTTTGCGATATAATGGTCTTTTAGATATATGCATCCATTTTTATTGTTAAGTTGTGTTCTGTGTTGAAATAATAAGAAAAATTAATTACATTTTCTTTAAATTTCTTTTTTTAAAGATTACAACCAGAAACAAATTATTCAAGTTAACTTAATTTGAAATCATTAGCATCACTTTAGATTTAGAAGCATTTTAGTGTGTTCAATCTTGCAATCTCAAACAAATTACTTAGAATGAATTTATTAGTGTTTTTACGATTTTTTTTCGTAAAATCTAATAGTATGTATGAAGCAAATGGTATAGGCATATAAGTGTAGCGGGCAATCATCATAATATAAATACCAATTTGGTCCAGAGCCTATCAATATATTCTTTTGTGCCAATATCTGATCTATATTTGTTCTTGCTTTTGGATTCTAAAAGATTATAAAAGAAACTCACTTAAGGAAAGTACATAATTGAATCAGATGACAATGTGTATTGGAAAACAATTTTCAATTATTTAATTTTATTGTTTGATTTAAAAATAAATGCTGGACATGCCTCTTAAACAAGTAGTACTTGATTTTGATACAGATTAACACAAAACAAAAAAATATCAATGAGAATTGGTAGACAACTGTCGTAGAGAAAAATATAGAAGAACTGGTTGAGATATTTTGAATAGACAACTGCAGAACGACATTAATTCATTAAAAAAACAATCGGTGAAACAAAGTAGTCAGACGATTGTCGTCTTTTTCGGTGTGTGATTTCGCTTGTATTTATTATATCTAAATATTAAAAAAATAGTTCATTCTAAATCTAGCTTTAAAAATTGGGTCAGATGCATTATGTCAACAACTTGTAACCTCTGTTGTTAAATTAGCAGCGCCCAAGATAAGTTACCTTTACAGATCTAAGAGATATTTTACAGCAACCCTGGTTCTTCTTCTGTTTAAAGCTCAAGTACGACCTTGGAGTTCATCCCTTAAACATACGCTGAACTTACTGGGCTATTTCAATAAAACGCTAAAACCCTTGGTACATCGAAGAGTTCTAGGAAATCTTACTCTTGATTACAGATATTATAACGTCTGATGTTTAGAGAAGTTTAAAAACAGCATCCCCAGGTTAGTTGCATTTCAACGACCAACAACACAAACAGTTTTAGCGCACAAACACACAGTCCACCTAAGAACGACACGAACAACGTAGTACCAAAATTCTTTTTGTTACAGAATAAGCAAACAATGAAAGACGCATTTCAACCGATATATGTACAACAGATTAAGAACAGGGTCAATAAACATTACAGCTTCGCCTCATCTGAGAAAAGTTATACAAAAAATAAAAATAACTCAAAGTCACATTTTGGCTGACTAAGCCAATTCGATGTGTACACCACAGCCGATAAGGACTTTTGCATAACTGTTTTGACAGCTCACACTGGAAGAATATTTTCAAATCAATCAAGCTGGAGCTTAATTCATCAATCTAGTTGCGGGAAAAAACAAACGTTTTTTTTGTTTTGCAAAAAATAATGATTTTGTAGCAGTACTTCGATTTGTTTACATTTTGATGTCGATGTCTAGTGTAATTGTTAAAATAAAATTAATTTGGTGCATCCATCAAATAGACAGCTTTGTCTTACTCCAGGCTGAATGTAATTGATTTACCGACAAAAAAAATTCTAGTTCATAAATCACATCTCCGTCTAGAGGGCTACTGATAACAGTGAACTGGATTAAATTACCTATAGGCACGTTATTTCATAGTTGGTGTGGGTATACATAGACTAACTTAACATTAGGGCCGATTACTTTTGGCGTGCAATTGTATTCCTAAATTATGATTCTCTAAATATTGCAAACATTAAATCACCAAAACATATATACTTGTACATCAATATATCGCTTTGGTTTGCGTATTTTAGTTCCGAGCTTTATTACCAATAAATCATTTTGAAATTTCAATTATTTCAGCGCCCTTTCTTGCCGCAAACAAACGACTTTTGATTGATTTGGATTAAAAAAATTCGTTCTACGTGAAAAAAGACGTCCCGGAAGGCCACTGATAAAATTTCTTGTACCAAAACTACAGTGATGGATGATTGAATAGAACATGTGACAATTCTGAAATAAATAGCACCAGTTAATAAAGACAAAGAATATGGTGTGGTTTTGCTATTTTAAATCATTTTGATGAATGCTTGGGATTAATTCAAATAACGACGAGAAATGTGTGATGTTTGTTTACGAAATGCATTTATAGTAAGTACTAAGACGCACCTTCAGTTAAGGCTTTTCTTTTCAAAGTCATCGCCGCTAATTGTCCTCACGTGAACAGTAATGTTAATGTTAACAAATTTAGTATGACAAATTTGGATATCACCTGAATGCTTGGGATGTTACATAACTGTACAGTTTTTACAGTTATGTCTTATAATATAAATATCATTTGTAGTTTAGGTACGTATTTATGATATTTTACTGAATTCAGAAAAAAGAAAAGAATAATCACAATTCACCCGCATCACTTTCTCCTAAATCCGTTTTCCATGTTTCCTGCCTGCACAGATAGGCGAATTTGGGTAAGTAGTACATAAACGACTCAATTGCTGGAAGGATATACTTCAAATATGACTTACAAGGCTGCCTTTATGAGCTGGAGGTTGCAGAGTCTACAAAAAACAACTGAGTGAGAGACTCCCCGATGTGCCCTCATCCTCCAACGATATCATCAAATCAATAGCCGTAAATACCATAGGGTACCAGCCAAGGAAAAGATGTTCAAGGTATGATGAAATATGCAAGTACCAAAAAGAGTCAACAGAAGAGGCAGATATTAAGGCGCTAAAACGCAAAACACGAGCAGCGCGAAAAGTGTACCTAGCGAACCAGAAGAAGTGTAGGGAAGAAAATCCACTTTCCAAAAAAAAAGAAACCCTCAACGTCCCTTCTCAGGGAAATCGAAGAGTTTCGCGAGAAGAAGAACAACAATTATAAAAAAAATTCTTAAAATATTAATATCTCGAAAATGAGAGCTTTATGGCAAAAAAATAATTAAATTGACATTGTCGAAAAATTTTGTTCAAAATCTTTTATGGTTTCCTCTCGTCCTGCATATGGTATGGCATGGGGTATAGAAATAGTTTTTGTAGGAAAATGCTTCCGAAAAGTGTACGCGGGTTAAAATGATATATGAACAAAATAATTTTGTTTTCAAATCCAATGAATTTGCAATAAAAGTTTTTTTTTAATATTTTAAAATTTTACCGAAAAACGTTTTTTTTACTGAAAACGCACCCAAAAAGGAGGCGTTGCAAAAAACCTTATATGGACGAAACATAGATATGGGGATTGACGGAATATGTTGTTCAGTCACTTTTTCAGAATCCCCTATCGTTTGGCCAAAAATAACGTTTTTCTGAGATGTAGGAGGATTTTGAAAATGCTTACACTTGTTCGAACAACACAATAACATGTGCCAAATTTCACTATCCTAAATCAAAATTTAAGGCCTAAAAAGCGGTGACCTACAGATAACTAACTAACTGTCCAGTTGCGCACTCCAAGTTGGTTGAGGCCGGTTTCTACTTGTGCGCGCCACTTAAGGTGAGGTCTTCCTCTACTGCGTCTGATGTCTGGCTGGGAATCAAAGAATCTGCCAACCGGAGTATTGGCGTCCATTCGTTCTACATGTCCTAGCCATCTTAAGCCGCCAATGCGGAGTTTTTTGACCAGGGGCATGTCGCTGTACAACTCGTATTGTTCTTGGTTGAATATTCATCTCCGTAGCCCATGAGAATTTTCTACTCAAATTGACCAATGATTTCTTCATCTGCTTTTGAGACGGTCAATGCTTTAGCGTCTTAGAGCAGGACTGGGATGATCAGGGTCTTATTTAAGATTTCCTTAGTGGTTGGAGTGAGGGCTTTACTACTAAACTGCCTTCTTAGCCCGAAGAAACAGCGGTTGGCAAGAGTAATTCTTCGTTTAATTTGTGACGAGATATTGTTGTCAGAGTTAATAGCGGAGCCGAGATAGATAACGCCCCGTACTACGTCAAAGTTATATCTGTCAATGGTGACGTTCTGTCCAATTCGTCAATGTTGTGCGACCTTTCGTGTTGACAGTATATACCTCGTCTTGCCCTCATTTACTGCTAAGCCCATTTTAGCCGCTTCCTTCTCTATACTAGCAAACGTACGAGTTTGGGCGGTATACCAAAACTAGACAGGGCTCTGTATAGTTCGCCTCTATAAATGCTGTAGTATGCTGCTTTGAAATCGATGAATAGGTGGTGGGTATTGATTTAGACATCTTGGGTTTTTTCCAGGATCTGTCGAAGTTTGAAGATTTGATAGGTTGTGGACTCTCCTGGGCTAAAACCACACTGTTAAGGGCCGATCAGGTTGTTGGTAAATGGTTTCAGGTGTTCACATATTACGGTGAATAGGATCTTTTAGGCGATGTTGAGCAGACTTATGCCTCTGTAGTTGTCGGAGTTAAGAGGTTCTCCGTTTTGTGGATCGGACAAATGATGCTGAGGTTGCATTCTTTAGGCATACTTTCTTTCGACCAGAGTTGGCTTATGAGTTGGTGGATGTTTCTTACTAAGTCATCTCCGCCGGCTTTATAAATCTCGGCGGGAAGGCCGTCATTTCCGGCAGCCTTATTAAGCTTCAGTTTAGATATTGCTATCCTCACATCACTAAGGTCGGGTGATTGGCAGTCTTCGCTGTCGTTACCAATATTGAATGGTTCGTTCTGCCTGACAGCGGAATGTTGTTCGTCATCTCCGTTTAACAGTCTGTTCCATATACTCAGCATCGACTGTGTCTCAACTACAATATTTCCTTCTTCACCTCGACAGGATTCTGTTCGAGCCTTGTTATCTTGGTTTTGACGTTTTACACTTTGGTAAAACTTGCGAACATCGTTCCTGTAGTGACAACTCTCTATATTCTCGATCGCGCGATTGCAGTCTTTCGACATAACATTTTCTTACAATATTTCTGGATTGTTGTGGCGTGGTGGATATCCGCATTCTAACCTTTGCTGTAACAAGGTAGTATTCCGAGTCGATGTTAGCTCCTCGGAATGTTCGGACATCGAAAATACTGGATGCGTGCCTCTTGTCTATCGCAATGTAATCAATTTGGTTGACCGTTCGTTGATCTGGCGACCGCCATGTCCCCTTTTGGATATCGAGGTTAGGAAAACGTGTGCTGGCTATAGTGGCATTTCGTTCCGTAGCGAAATCAATTAGCCTAAGTCCGTTACCAGACGTGTTGTCGTGTAGGGTTTCCGCTAGTTGTTCATCTGTCCTGTTTAATGTTCTCACATTCCAGGCGCAGATACGAACGTCGTTGTCCTTTTTTCGTTTAGCCGTGTCGTCAACAATAAAATCAGTCCCAAAAATCCCAAGCTGGAGGGCCAGTTCCAATTTATTAGTTTCCCTTGGACACGGGGCCATCAGATTGAGCGTTTCCGTTGGCCTTTCGGTACATCCGCCACCATCTCTGTTCAAGGGACCTGACTAACCCTTGAAATTCCTAGACAACCTGTTGTCCGAATATGTCGAAGCAGCTTGTCTAGGTTCGCCTGGGACAGCAGGCCGGGTATTTATTCCGTGCCATTCTGACCGGGCTGTTTATAGTGTTGCTGTTTTTCGTCCTGTTATCAACACTGATCTATATCAAAACAAAATGCAAAAGTTGCTTCCACCGACCCTTATCTAATTATCTTAAAACACTTATCTAAGAAACGATTATCTTAAAACTAGTCTTATTGGGCACAAAAAGTGTTAGAAAATTGGATATTACAACATCAGTCCAAACCCATTTTTTATCAAATTTATAGCACATATCTGCAACGAACGAAAGCTTCTTGATACTACTACACACCCAGCTTATACACAGATATCTACTCAACAGGACCTCAGCTCCGATATGCCAGTTTTATCAATACAACTAGTGCATAACTATTATACACCTAACATTAGATTGGCATCAAATAATAATAGTTTGCAATGGGTTATATAACAAAGACCAAAACCTCTTATTAATTCATTTGGAACAAAATAATTTCTTCAATCTTCAATCTCCTTAGAAAGTTGTAACTAGAAAATGGTAAATACGATTTTTATTCTCAAACAATATGTCATAATGTTAGATGTGTTTGATAAAAGTCTGTTCCGTATCTTTGCATTTCCGTTTATTGTCAAAGAAAATACATGTCTTACCAATATACAAACAAAAAAAACTAGCCACGTTCATCAATATATATAAAAAAAGAACTTGTTTTGACATAAAGTTACAAAACGATATACTACCCACATTGTATAGCATTCCATTTAAAATGATTCACTATGTTTTCTTGTGCTGATAGATCGCTTAAACTTATACCAGTCCCGTGTGCCTACATTCCGCTCAATGACACCAACAACTACGACGGAGACAAAGATGCTGATAGGAAATCGCAAACAACTAAAGCAGCAGACGGGTACAAGATGCTACTGGTGCGCTCCAACCCAGTTATGTGTTCATCAAACCTTTTGCGTGAAAAGATAGTTCGAGATACTCACTATAAATGTATATTATCCCCAGTGTGGATTGTCAATTCAATGCGAATAGGTCTTGACAATGAACGCGACGACTTCTACAATAAAAACAGATTGCCAAGGTTTCGCATAAATTTCACTCATCACCAGTGTAACCTCCTCCCTCCCCACCAAACAGCCATCCATCGTTTATCCAGCAGATACCAACTTGCGACTTTGCGAACAAACCGCACCCAAATGGTGTAAATACGTTGGCTTAGTGTGACAGTAGGTAAGGCTGGTTGTTTCTCCTGTCAGAATTCATGATATAATTATAAATGCCACATGCAAAGTGCCCCTAATATAATAAATTTGCAAATGTATGTAATTCATTATTTATACGAGAATTACATCTGCACATGATATGCATAGTCATTATGAGTTCGAATTCTATTAACACCATGGTCCACGTTGCGTCGCATGTCGTTGCTAGCTTAGCTACACTTTTTTTTAGATAACTGTTAACTGCCTGTAAAAGTCTTATGCTGCACACTGAAGCAGTGCACTTGCAAAGAAAGAACACCTAATTAAACACACATACAACCAGTTCGAATACTGGTCACACTTAGTGTAAGCCATGCGTATGAGAGCTGAGGTCTGTCTTTCATTGGACTACCAATATCACTGATCAAATGAGTGAACCGTAAGCTGGTGCAAATTACAGGCGAATAGTTCTCCGGTCTCCGGACTATGAATGAAGATTTTGCGATGCAGAGCAAGTTCTTTTGCAGCTGGAGATTTCCCTCGAACTTTGGAAACGAGTCAACCTTGGTATTCTGTCCCCAGAGAGTGTGATTAGAATGCGTAGTGGGTATACTCTAGGTGAAACATGTGTTGATCAGTGTGCTCTTGTGTAGATTAAGGAGTGGAAAGTAACTGCGAATAGATTTGAAGAAAAAGTTGTTTAAATTATAATTCTCAAACTATTCAAGAATGCTTATATATATCTTAAAGTAGAGAATAAGCTATGTAAATTATAATAAATGAGAGAACTTGATTTTCTTAACCTTATAATAAAATAATTACCATGTGATTGAGTAGGAAATAAATAGTTACCACGCGTTTGTTGGACGCCGGCTCCAAATGCTTGTAGCTTAAAACTAGCCCTTACTGTATGCACCTCTCAATATAGATTCAAAAAATATAAATATTTCTTAAGCCCTTTTTAACTTAGTTAAAATTTTTAAATATCACTTAAATAAAGTCGTAGAATTATTGTATCAGATGTTGTAATGGAATTCGAACACTGACCGCAATACTTTATGAATCGTTGTATTAACACACCTATCGAACAGTTTTTCTTATAGACTAATAATAATTTAGACCGATTAGTAAATGGATAGACTCAGTAGCGATAGCTGAGTTGATTTAGCCATGTTTGTTCCTCATTCCGTAAGTCAGCAGTTTTTCTTTACATTTTGAGGCAGAATGTTGTAATTCGGTGCACAAACTGTTTGTTGCTCCCTCCAGAACAAGTGTAAATATTTTGAAATCCAAACACTGCAACGATAACTTTTCAGGAAAACCTTGCTTTTTTAAACGGTAAAGAAATTTGATTTTGAAATTATTGTGACAAAATTGAGTCGAAAAACTACATCATAAATAAGATCGCCAATGCATTCTCAAAACGCTTACGCCTTAACCTCTCGATTAACACCATACCAACCGCATAAAATGCCGAAGATCAATGGCAACAAGCCATTCGATCAGCCGATGTGCCACGTTTCTCGTGCCCACCAGCAAGAAACCCTTTGTTTGATGAACAATTCCGGCAGATGCTTGCAGCCAAGAACGAGAACAAGAGCTGCTGCGCGCAATCGAGGATATAGAGCGGTGCCACTCCAGGAACGATTTTTGCAAGTTCAACTAAAGTGTAGAACGTCAAAGCGATGGATGCAAGCATCGAACAGAATCTTGTCGAGATTAACAGGGAAATATCGTAGTTGAGGCACAGTCGATATGGGAATATAAAGGAACCACTTCTGCAGATTATTAAACGGCGCGCGATGACGAATAATATCCACTTTGCAGGCAGAACGAATCATTCAGTAGCTATATCTAAACTTCAGCGTAACAATACTGCGGGAAATGAAGGCCTTTCCGCTGAGCTTTTTAAACTTGGTAAGTAACATCCACTTACTTATAAACTAAATCTGGTTGGATAAAAGTATACCTGAAGAATGGAACTTCAGCATCGTATGCCCGATCCACAAAAAAGGAGATCCTCTGAATTGCGCCAACTACAGATACATAAGACTCCTCAACATCGCCTACAAGATCCTATCTGCGTAATATGTGAACGCCTGAAACAGTTTACCAACAACCTGATCGACCCTTATCAATGTGATTTAAGACCAGGAAAGTCCACGACTGATTAAATCTTCATACTTCGGTAGATCCTGAAAAAAAAACCTTAGAATTCCAAATCGATACCCACACCCATTTCTCGATTTCAAACCACATACAAGATAAACTAAATAGTTTTAGTATATTTCTTAAGCTCGCAGGATGATGCTGAAAAATTCTTGCTGCTTCATGAGGGATTAAGTCAAGGCGATGCATCATCATAAGTCAAGGCGATGCATCATCAAAATGAAGGCAAGACGAAGTATATGCCCTCAACAGGAACGGAAACAAAACATCCTTCTCCTATTAACAACATGTTATCAGAAATTAAACGAGGAATTACTCCAACCAACCGCTGTATATACCCTATCCAATAGGGGTATATTAGTTTTGACATTAAGTTTGTAACATAGTGAAATAATTTCGCTAGATTAGTTAGATCGACTCTGAATCGCTACCTGAGAGATTATGCCATGTCTGTCTGTCCGTTCGTCCGTCTGTGTATCACCGATTTTTGGGCCTTAAATTTTGAGCTCGAGTTGTGAAATTTGGTATACAGACTCTCTATTCGACGAAGCATAACAAATTTTGAGCTAGAGTTGTGAAATTTGGTATACAGACTCTCTATTCGACGAAGCAGAACAAATGTAAAAAAATTTTAAATCCTTTTTGGGGACGTTTTCAGTAACAAACGTTTTTCGATCAAATTTAAAACATTTCAAAAAATTGTTTGATGTTTCAAAATATGTTTTCATACAACAACCATTTTTATGCCCTACTCCATACGTAAATAAGCAAAACTGTCGCATCTGATGATCAGTTACATGCCATACAAGAATTACCGTTGCATCCCGAAAAAACGACAATTTGGTTTGGTTTATGGGCTGGTGGCATTATCGGTACATTTTTATTTAACGACGACAGTGGAAGAAACGTAACCAACAACGGCGAACGATATCGAGCCATGATACGTGACTTTTTTTTTGCCCCAGTTGGCTGAGTTGAACTTGGTTGATATGTCAACAAGACGGTGCTAGATGCCACACAGCTCGTGAAACAATGGATATGTTGAAGGATGAATTTGGTGAGTCGCTTATCTCTCGAAATAGCCCCGTGATTTGGCCGCCGAGACCATGCGCCTCTTGATTATTTCTTGTTGGGTTATGTAAAATCGTTAATCGGAATACAGGCCAAAATGCTCCAAAAAAGTAACGCAAAATTCTACCTTCCTAATGGACCATTTGAAATGGATCCGCGGACTACGTTTACATGAAGCTGTCTTTAAATAACGGCAAAGGCCTATTTAACGATTAAAATAAAAATGTTGAATATTTGATGCAAAGTCGAGTGTTTTATTCGATTTTTCAAAAAGAAAAAATACGCTTAAAAAATCACTCGTTAAAACTCTGAATCGCTAGCTGAGTCGATTGAGCCATATCTGTCTGCCCGTCCGTCTGTGTGTCACCGAGTTTTGGGCCTTACATTATGAGCTAGAGTTGAGAAATTTAGTATACGGACTATCTATTCGACGGAGCAGAATAAAAGTAAAATTTTTTTAAATCCGCTCACTGCCACGCCCCGTTTTTAGAAAAACGTAGTTTAAGGTCTAACCATTAGAGATTTTGAAAAATCGTCTGAACAAGATATCTAGACAATCCTAAGTTCTATATTTCGTCTTTACAAAGTTTTTTCCACGCCCACTTTTTGGGGGCGTTTTTATTAAAAAACATTTTTCGGTAAAATTTTAAACATTTCGAAAAAATTTATGATGCAAAATTATTGGGTCTGCTAATATTAACATTTCATCCATATATCATTTTAACCCACGCCGACTTTTTGGAGGCGTTTTTATACAAAAACCATTTCTATACACTACCTCATAGCATAACCAGGCGAAAAACGATGTTTTTTGTCGAACCATATATGATTTTGATAAACTGTATGAACAATATGTTCTGACAATGACATTTTCTATATTTCATAGCCAAAAAGGCGACATTTTGAGGATATTTGTTTTAAGGATGGGATGGGATAGGGTTGAAAACGATCCACACTGTGGATTGTAGCCTTCTCATATGTTTTTTACGTAAAATTGACATGCGTTTACTTGATCCCGTTAAGGGCGATTCATCAGGCCTTTGTCCACTCGCAAACTTTCTTAAGAGCCCGTTATTGATTCGACTGACTATTGTTTGATTGTCTGTGAAAGTGGTTGCCACGATCCCCTCTTATGGTATATCTATGGTGTAGAGCATGAATTGCATTGGACCGAAAGCTTTTCCTTGTGGAACACCGGCGTGGATTTTTTTGAATTCTGAGTGTTCATGCCTAGTACGGAAGAGTTTGTTTTCTAGGAAGGATTTCAGTATATTATACATTTTTGTCGGTAGGATTGTGCTTAGCTAATACCTTCGTGCCATTCCTTGTCCAAAACTTTTGATACGCATAGAAAAGCACTAGAGCAAATCTTCTTCCATTCTAAAAATGTGAAATATTTAAAATTGTTTACTGATGTTTACAATCTTCATAAAAAAACGTTCATAAACATTTAAACAAAATTGCTACACCTGTTACAAGTTATTGCATTTCAAATAAATTGTCGATTTATTTTTTTAGATGTAGATGACATTGTCTAGGTGGGTGTTTGGGATATAACGAAGGTCATCAATTTAGTAAACTTTTGTCAATCTAGCACTACTATCAATAAACGAATGACCAACTTTCGCAATTTTATCGATGATATAATGAAAAAATGTAAGAGTCCCACTAACAAATGATGTTTGCTTGTGCATTTGCAAACATGTCATTTTTGAAATATTTATCCGATTTTCCATAGCAATGGATAAAAAAAAACTTAAGTCATGTACGAGGTCATCATGAAAGTCACATTTATGATAGGAAATAAAACTATTTAAGTGCTTATTCAGTAAACAGAAATTATAGTCAAAATTATTTTGTATGTTATATACAATCTTCCAGTGGCAACATAAAAAATCGTTTAGTGTTCCATTTTAACGTGTCGTTGAATGTTTGGAAAAACAAAATCGCACATTTTATCTTATTCTCATCATCAAAATCTCGGACATTGTCGCTTTCACGTATTGTGCGGCATGCATGTAAAAGAAAACGAAGAACGGAAAGGGCCGCTTTCTTATGAGTTTTCAGCTTTAACCCAATTTATTTTCGTATACGTCTCATTCTTCGTTCACTGTAATATTCTTTTTTTTTAACATTGATACAAACACAGCTGCGGTGATCTTCTTAAATTTCCACGGTATAATAATGTTTTTATGAACTTCCTACAACGTTTTTGACAAAAAAAAAAAATACAATAACAATCATTGAATTTAATGCCATCGTGAATTTATGCCAATTTCACTTGTTAATGCGATTAATGAATGAAATGCTTTTCACTTAATGTTTGATCGTGATCAGGTACTCATATAATGAGCTGGCAAATATTTTTATTTCCATTGAAAAAGAAAAAGCCTTTGACATAAAAGAAAATTTCAAAAAAGTCAATGATTGAATTGTTTGGAATCGATTGTTTAGTATTGAAGGAACTTATAAGCAACTCGTAAGTCGATGAACTTAAGGCTATCATTTAAAACGAGTAGTAGGTGCGCAATTGACACTTGCTCCATACGCACTAGACTTTAAATTATGATTATAAGAGCTCTTAATACTGAATTTAAAGAAAATCAGTAAATTTGATGTCTATACAACAGTGAATAACTGGGTATAGATTCGTAATATTAACGTCAATTTCGTGTTAAGTTTATCTAATACAAATCTTTAGAGGCGTTTTTGAGGATATTTTATATTTCGAAAGCCGTTATAATGAAGGTACTAGTTATTAGATGTTACCCTATAATGACAATTCCAAAAACCCGTGTGGGTATTGCCGTTAGAACCCCGTATGCCAAATTTGAAGTAAACCATAAACAGAACCGGCAGACTGTCAATTCGAAGGCCTAGTTTTCGGACTTTTACATCATCGTTATGTTGGGTTTGATTAAGATATTGAGTTCGATTTTCTGTCACTAAACAAGTACAGGCTCTATTAGGAGCATGTAAAAATATGCATTGCAAAAAGGATTGGGTTGGCTCGATTACTTGAAATGGGCTGTATAATGCGTTAATTACGCACATGGGCTAGTGTTACTTTACGGGCTGGGTTGCGATTTCTGAAGAAGCAAACATTTGTTCTTTTTCATTAATTCCGTTTACGATTCTCTAAAGCTACGTTCAGACGATTGGAAGATCTTCCAATTTTGTCGTATATGTCAAAGCTGTGACAATAGCTGCTAATTGCTCACAATTTCCAACTATCTTCCAATTTTTAATTGTCTGTTCAGAAGGTTGGTATATTTTGTGCCAATATCTTCCAATTTTACTGTCCGACAATTGTCCTGAATGAATGAATGAAATAATGTAAAGTTCGTCGACGTAAAGCCGTTTACCGCGGTCAATGGTAGAGGTGGTAACCGAAGGTTACCATTTTTCCTTGTTCAAATAACCCCCAATAGCAAAATCGATAGTGTACGCAGAATTAATCGCGTATACTATCATGCTATCCATTGGGAAAAATTAAAAAGGACAGATCGCATACTGCAATGTATGCGCTGCCAGAGGTTCGGGCACGCCGCTTCTAACTGCAACATGCGGATTAGATGCGTTAAGTGCGACAAGAAACACATTATAAATGAGTGTCCTCTAGGTAGAGAAAGGGTTGAAGACATGAGCAAGCTCACATGTGTTCTTTGTGGAAACGTGGGGCAGCCTGCTAATTATAAGGGATGTCCTGTATACCAACAGAAGAGAAAGAGTATGCTAGCTCGCAAACAGGCTGCTGAAGAAGAAAAGCGATCTTAAAGTCGCTCTTTTACAAATAGGGTAGATCCCAACGTGTCCTTTGCTCAAATGGCAGCTGGACCGGGTAAACCCCAGACATCAAAGATGCCTACGGTCGCTGAGAAAGCACCTGAAGCAGATTTGGATCTAAAAAAGTTCTTGCTGTCGTTGAATAGCAAGATCGAACAGTTCCAAAAACAATTGAACGACCAAGCAGCACGAATAGATTATATCTATTCGATGTTTGCCCAGTCTAGCGCGCCATGAACATGATGAGTACGTTGGATGAGGTAAACTTTAGGATCCTTGCTGTGAATGTTAATTCATCGGTCAGGGTCGAGAGAAGAACCGTCCTTTCAAATCTGTTGAAAAACCAACTCCCGGATGTACTTTTGGTCAGCGAAACTAAGCTAAGCCAGAGACACAAATTGGGATACAGCAACTACCATGTAGTAAGAAGAGACCGACCCCACTCCTCCCAAGGGGGTGGGGTCGCTGTCTTATTACGCAAAGGCTTACGCCATAGCATCATATATAGCGGGGAAGTACGTAGGTTCAAGGTGTTGGAAGCATGCATCGTATGCATTCCTCTCCATAGTCGGAGGAGAATGTATGTGGTGTCGCTTTATGCACCTGAAGCAATTCAACAAACTCAATTTATAGCAGAGCCCGAGACACTTTTTCGTTGCCTACAGCTTGAATCGGCTGAAAATTATTACTTTTTGGCCGGCGATCTTAACGCTAAGCATGCGGCTTGGGGAAATACAATCGAGAATTCTAGAGGTCGACTGCTTCAGAATTGGCGGGAGCAAAATATTATTGAGTACAAACTTAGTTTGTACGCGCGGATATCCCGTCCTTTCCAAGAGGAAACTCTTTTCTGGACTTAGCGCTTATGGACAATAGACTAGAACTAACAAATAACGAACACGCGCGGAACTGTGTGCGAGCATTCGATTACGATAGTGACCACCTCGGACTTGATGCCGTAATTAGTATCCCAAACGAGCAAACTCAACTGGAGGAGTTCGACCAAGTGCGTTCTTTCGACTACCGAAAGACGAACTGGCCGCGTTTCACCAGAATTGTAAAGCGAGAATTACGTTTGAGCGAAATTGATTCACCGACAAACAGAAACCTTACAAACGACGAAATTGACCAAAATTTACTAAAAATGAATGGGGTCCTCACAAGGTCAATGGATCTAGCTATCCCTAAGATAACTAGTTCTGACGACCAGATGGAGAAATATCGAACGCCAACAATCGATGCACTCCACCGACACAAAAGCAGACTGGTCTCGAGGCTTAAACGGCTGCGTAGACAATTCACTGACAGACAAGACCCGGAGGTTCGGACACTGAAGTCACTGATCAAAAATCTTAAAAAATTAATATCGGAAAATTACAGAAAATCTATAAATTTTTACTGGGGCAACAAAATTCGGGCTATAAAAACCAGTAGCCCGAATATGTTCCCCCAAATAAATAAAAATTCAGGCGAAAAGATCATAACGACATTCCATGTGTCCGAATTTCCAAAACGACAGAAAACAGACAGACACTCACGGCTGTTGGTATAAGTCCGGAAAACGTTGACTCGAACGACGGTTTTTTCACGATCAAAGATCCTCAGGAGAAGGCGAATTCGATAGGCGCTATTTTCGAGACCGTGTATACGGTGAACAATCCTGTTCGCCCAAATCGCGATATTGAGGAAAGAGCAACTGCGCACTGAACTTCAAGCTCGGCGATCTGAGAATCACGGTTTTTCCGTGTTCAATGACGAAAACCCTTCCAATGGCATAGTCGCCAATAGCCTGATGCTGTTCGTGCAAAAAGATGAACTCCTGGACATCTTGGTATCATTGAAAAATAAAAAGTCGGCAGGAGAGGACGGTGTCCCAATTGTCGTATTGAGACACCTGCCAATAGAAGCAGTCGATATCTTCACCACCCTGTTTAACAATGCACTGAATAATGCACATTATCCGGTGCACTGGAAAACGGCGGTGGTACATCCTATCCCCAAAAAGGACAAGGACAAAACAAACTCTGCAAATCTTCGGTCAATAAGCCTTCTGCCGAATGTAAGCAAGGTATTCGAGAAGATAGTCAATAGAGCTTAAGTGGGTTGAGGAAAACAAAATTATTCCGGATAATCAGTTTGGCTTTCGAGCGAGGCATGATACCATTCATGCCGCGTCGAAACTAGTGTCCGACATCCAATGGAATAAGTCCAAAAAACAATGTTGACTTTGAGAAGGCCTTCGACACCGTATGGTTAGAGGGGCTTTTCTACAAGCTGACCAGACTGGGCATGCGTAAACCCATGCTATATGATTTATGAAATGCTTATGGGAAAGAAGTTCGTTGTCAAATGTGGCAACGTAACTTCGAGTAAAGTCTTTGAAATTAAAAACGGTTTACAACAGGGGGTAGTGAACTCCCCGATATTGTTTAACATTTATACAAGTGATCTTGTAGGTTCTCTCAGACACGCTATAGCGTACGCAGATAATCTAGTGGCGTACAGATCAGGTCCGAAAATGGAGGTCATCAACACACTTTTGCAACGTGACTTCGATCACATTTAGGGATATTGCGATGATTGGAAATTGAGGATCAATTTAAAAAAAAAACCGAAACCATTATGTTCAGGACCCCAGTGCAGAGGGCTACTTACGATACCAGAAAAAACTGGAAAACATTTTGTATCATGGGACAGCATGGACGGCCGTTGGCGGTGAGAAGTGAAGTCAAATACCTTGGCATCTGGCTTGACAAGTTTCTATATTTTAATAAAAATGTGGATGCTTGTCTGGCCAGGGCTAGGGGGGCTTATGCTCTGACAAGAAGATTGTTTCATAGCAGTCAACTTGATTCAAGGGTGAAAGTCATTTGCTACATGGCCCTCATAAGGCCGATCATCGCTTTCGGTTGTCCCGTGTGGTTCAATGTATCACCATCCTACATGAAAAGGATACGGCTGTTTGAGAGACGATTCTGCTTAGGATTGTACCGAACGCCAGACTCCGAGTACATAAAATATTATCGCAACGAGGTTCTATACAATGGGGCTCAGTTGAATAGAATTGACAATTTCCTAATTAAGGTGACTCGAAGGCACGCTGCAAGGGCGATGGCTAGCGACAACAGCCTGATCTTTGGGGCTTATTATCCCAATGATTAATACATGGAGAGCACGCTCATATCGGGCTTTATTCCACCAGAGGCATTCATTTACATCGATTCGTTAGGGTTAGTACAAGACAGGAACGGTATCCCGGTTTTATACCACCGCTATCGTGACGCGCGGGACAAACGGCTAATCCGCGACGGGTACGTAGACAATGCTCCGGAGCTCCTCCGCTTTAGCACGGCGGTATCGGATCGCGACAGGATCGATGCTGCAAAACAGCGCACTGAATTCTGGTGGCTATATGAGGAAGGTGATTCTGCACTTCCTCAGGACTTTGCGGACTTTTAGTCCAACTCCATAGGTAAGATTTTAAATTAGGAACAAGGTCTGGGGCGGGGCTTCTTCACCATATTGGCGTACAATATGGTTGAACGCAGGCTGCCGTGGGACCGAAAGACGCAATCAGCATGGCGACCCCTCGGGGCATGCGCAACGAGGGCTCGCCACCCCGATTATAATTAAGTTAGGTTTAAGTAGTTAAGTAGTCTTAAGTTAGGTTTAAGTAGTCTTAAGTTAGGCTTAAGTAATTTAAGTAGTCTTAAGTTATATATAATCTAGAATAAGCTTTTATATAAAACAAAAAAAGTCACTAAACAAAGTTTTAAATTTTGTTCTTTGTAAATTAAAATTAAATATAAAACCAAAAAAACCGACAAATCTAAGCCTAAAGGCAAAATAAAACAGCTAAATATAAGCTTACAGCACCCACTAAGGGCCGATAAGTTAGATTAAGTAAACCAGTTATTGATAAGTTAGATTTAAGCATTTTTGTCTAGTAGTAAGTTAATATTTTAAGTAAATAAAAAATGAGTTTAAAAAATGAAATAATTACAACGTACTTACCATCTGTGCAACTTGGTCCATGATGTTTATGAAAGTTCGCTTGATTTTTGACCCCAGTTCTAAGGCCATGTAGTCACAGAGAGCTGTATTTGCATCATGTTTTGTTTTTGTCTGCATGGACTGTAGTGCCTCCACTGCTATTAGCTATACTATAGCCAGCACACGGTTTCCTCACCTCGATATCCATAAAGGGTTATGGTGGTCTCCAACGATGGATCAACGAACGGTCAACCAAATTGATCACATTGCGATAGAAAAGAAACATGCACCCAGTATTTTTGGATGACCGAACATTCGGAGGAGCTAACATCGAAACGGAGCACTACCTTTTTGCAGCCAACGTAAGAATGCAAATGCCCTCGCTCATCGAGTATCCTTTAACCTTCGATTCACACACCAGCCTCGAATATCGAAGATCAATGGCAACGATCCCAACACGCCATTAGATCAGCCGCAACTGATGTGATAGTTTAATCGCGATCACCAGGAGATACTCTTAGACGAAAGATTCTCGCAGCAAAGAACAAGGCCTACAAAGCTAAGCTGCAGGTATAGACGAGAACCTCTATGGAGCTATATACGCAAAGAAGAAGGGAAGAAAAAAAAGCAAGAAAACGCACGATCGGGGATATGGAGAGGTGCCACTCCAGGAATGATTTTCGCTAGTTTAACTAAAGTGAAAAACGTCGTTCTCGTCCACTTAGTTTTTGACCGCAGCAGACATCACATCCAAGTTGGTAAAGTAATAAGTGTTAGTAAAAGATATCAATAAATATTTATAACGTTTTTTAAGAAATTAGAAAAAAATGGTTTTACTTTGTCTTTCACTTTGAATTATCGTACTCTTCTTCAACTCATATTTGAACCGAATCCAAATCACACACTTCGGCAGATTATGGAAAAAACCAAAGATGTTCAAATCGATACCCACAACCTATTCATCGATTTCGAAGCCGCATACGATAGCATTTATAGAGACGAACTATACAGTACCATGTCTTACTTTTGTATACCGCCGAATGACGATGGAGAATTCTCGATGCGCCATCAGGGTCGGAAACGACCTCAGCGACACATTCGATACCAAAAAGGATTTAGGCAATGCGATGCGCTGTCATGTGACTTCTTCAATTTGATTCTTAAAAGGGTTGCGCAAAACCCCCGAGCCAATACCAGAGGCATAATTTTCCAAAAATCTGTGAAACTAACTACTACCATACGCCTACGATATCGATATCATTGGCAGAACTCAACGTCATGTCGTAGCCACGTTTTCTAGTAAAGAGAAGGAAGTGGCTGTCAACACGAAAGGTACACACAACATTGACGAATTGGACAGAACGTCACCATTGACAGATATAGCTTTGAGATCTACTTCGGCTCCAATATCAACTACGACAACAACATATCGTCAGAAATTACTCTTTCCGATTGCAGTTCCTTCGGGCTAAGACGGCCATTTAGTAGTAAAGCTCACACTCGAACTACTAAGGATATCCTATATAAGATTCTGATCATCCCAGTCCTGCTCTACGGCGCTGAAGATCCTATCAATAAAGAACTATACGAGCTGTACAGCGACATGCCTTTGATTAAAATACAAACGCATTTGACGTTTAAGATGGGTAGTACAGGTAGAACGAATGGATGCCAATGGATTACCGTTACCATGTCGCAAACGAAAATTAAATGAAAGCATTTCTCACGTGACTTTAATTAGTTCACTGATGCGGTAGCATCGAATCACATAAAAGATGTAAATCTGTAATTATCCACTATATTAACATTTTGCTCTAATTAGTTACATGCCATTAAATAATTGCATGCTTAATTGTACGTCGTCACTGAACATAAACACAGTGAAGGTGTTTCTTACTTTCCATTTTCTTTTCCATTTTCGTCTAACCCGTAAACGCAGAGTGCCTAACAAAAATCTGTAGTTTTCTTTTTTATTCATTTAACTAAGGTTTATGTGGCAACTGTAATATAGCTTTGGTTTTGTTATCTACATTCTATATATTACTGTCGTACAATAAAACAAAAATATGTACACTGTGCAACAGTAGATTTTGTAATTATTATTAACACACAATTGCAAAAACCGATGCCACCTCAAAAGAATAGAATGTTTTATTAAACTATGCAACCCTTCAGGGTATTAACGTTTGCACTGCTACTGGTCACCACTTAAAAGTAAAATTATATCAGTCAAACCGTCAATGTGGTTTAGAATAACGAGGGTGATAGTTCCCACAGCCAACAGCCGTATCAGACTTTCTTGAATATTTAAGACCCATTTCGGAGTAGGAAATGGGCAGCTTCTGTCAGAACACATTGTGATGTGGCTATTAGTTGTGTTCGTGTTTGCGCTTTCACTTGTAGTCCTACTATTATTTTATGCAGTGTTGAGTTATACGTGCGCTTAAGAAAATAACTAAATTTGAGAATTCCAGTATATGCGTTTAAACAATAATACAAAAATTGCGTGTGTAAATAAATACTAAAAAACCAATGCATGTGCATTCATAGAGAAAACGTTTTTTTCTTTTAATAAGCAGTGGCTTTGATATTTTCTCTTTGCACACGAAATGCTTGAATTAGGTATACCGCGCATTGAAAAAAAGAAGCCACATTTATTTATAACTACAGAACTACACAATAAGCATATGATATTGTTTCATATCTTTGCTTAAATACTTCAGCATAAAATATATTTATATTTATACTATAAGTAAATATATTTTAAATTTATGAATTTGTACTGTACAAAGAAAGTTTCGACCGCTAAATAACTTATATGAAATTTTCAAAACGTGTAAATAGTAGTTAATTCAATTCACAACTTGTAGGATAGCTTGTGCGTCGCAATCGAAGCTTATGTTAACAAAACTCTAATCCCTGTCTAAACAGTGACTTGTACACCACTTTGATACTGGTTTGACAAATAATGTTGATGAATGCTCGCTGTGAGCTGTGAGAATCAAATCTAAAAAACAGCACTATAAGCACTACTGGCCTACACTAACGTAGCTAGTTCTCGAATTTGCCGCAACTGCACCCAGTTTCTAACTTCGAGTTGGATGAGGCGCCATGTTGTAGCCATCTTAAACGTTTAATGCGGATTTTTTTTAGCTAGGTGTATGTCCTGTACAGCGCAAAAGGGGCCGAATATTTTGCAAAAAAATGTTCGTTCAAAACGACCAAAGATTTTTCCATCCGCTTTTAATACGGTCTAAGCTTCAGCACTGTAGAGAAGGACTGCAACGATCAGGGTCTTGTATAGAATCTTTGTCGGGCTAATTTCCATCTTAGCCTGAAGAAGCAGCGATTGAAAAGAGTTGTTCTGAGTTTTATTTCTGAGGAGATGTTATTGTCGGAGCTAACAGCGAAGCCGGGGTAGAAATAGTCTCTTACTTCCTCATAGTTGTTTTTGCAAATGGTGAAATTCTGTCCAATTCGTCGATATTGTGTATCCTTACGTTTTGTTTTTTTTTCTTGGGCTGGTGGAAACCTCAAAAGACACGATGAGCACGTGCCCAAAGTAGTGTGGGACTTAAACCCTAACTAAAACCATCACCCTTTTTATTGTATTTGTATTACAACTAAGTATGCCACATATCTAGCAATTTTTTTATCACGAGTAATGATTGTTTGGCTGGCAAAATTCCTAAGAGAGTTCCTACTTTTTCCGCAATTTGTAGCGCGGTTTGTTATTATAGGGCCAAATCTAAAGGCTAAGTCCTTTGAAGACGCCGCAGTAAGAAGAATTCGGAGGACCGTTGTGTTAACGTGTCCCAATAAACGTTTTTTATGTTTGCGTGCAAAATTTTTCGTTTCATCTTTAGCCGCGGGAATACCCACATCACTGCGTAGATCTTCATTCTTTATATACCACGGCGCATTGATGAATGATCTTAACATTTTGCTTTCATAAGTTTGTAAAATATTTAGATTCGTTTCACTGTTACAACCCCATAGTTGTATACCATATATCCAGACAGGCTTTAGCACTTGCTTGTATAATAGCAGCTTGTTATCAAGATTAAGCTTCGAATATTTTACGAGTAACCAGTACGTGATAACAGCATAAAATTGGTCTAATCCTCATATACTGCCATACACATCTTCCTTCTCTATACTAGATCTTCCTTCTCTATATTAGCAAACGTGGCTATGACACCACGTTGAGTACGTCCAAAGATTTCAGTATCGTCGGCGCATTTATGGACGAATGTACCTTTGGTGTTGGCTAAGGAGTTTTGCACAATCCTCTTAAGAGAAAGATGAGTTTGAACGGTTTACTACAACTAGATATGGCTCAGTATAGTTCGTTTCTATAAATGCTGCCTTATATGGTTTTGAAATCGATGAATAGTTGGTGGGTTTTGTATTGGACATCTTGTGTTATTTCCAGTATCTGCTGTTCCATTCTTCAGGCATACGTTTATCCGACAAGATTTAGCTTATAACGTATGAGTAAGTGATAATTTTAAATTCATTTCCACCAGCTTTATAAAATTTTTGGCAGCATACGCTATAGTTAAGATACTGCTTTCCTGGAGTGACACAACTAGGTCTTCGATCGTGCGATCTTATAGCGCTTTTCTTTCACTTTGTTCTTTCTTATTTGCCTATGAAGGCTGTCTGCCCATTTGTCTGTGTGTCACCGATTTTTGTTCCTTGAATTTTGAGCTAGAATCATAAACTCAACGATTAGACGGCTGTCACAATAAGAAACTTTTAAAAAGTATTTGACCAAAATATTAAGACTATATCAATGTCTATATTTCATTCACATAAATTTTAAGCCACGCCCACCTTTTAGACGTTTTTATTTTTTTGCAGATAAATAACGACGGGCTAAGTGGCGCGATGGTTAGTGGGATGAACTGCCGTGCAGATTCCCAGCCGTAACAACATCTAAATGATTTTTCACTGGCCCTCCTCTCATGATGATCTGACAAATCATCCGCACACATGAATGGTTGTGAGAAAAAAGCTAGGCCCTGGGTACTAATGAGCCTGTTGCGCCATAACATTTTTTTTTTAGATAAATAACGAAAATTCAACAAAGTTTTGTTTTCAAAACTTCTATAATAATATAATATCATTTTCATCTACCTATATCATTTTATTTCATGCTCAATTTTCAAGACATGTTCGTAAAACAAAACATACAAGAAGGCTAGAATCCGCTGTGAGGATCGTTCAATAAACTATCCCATCCTTATAATTAATATCCCTAACATATGAGAAGTCTACAATCCACTGTGTGGATAGTTTTATACCGTATCCCAACCCATCCTTAATATTAATATCCCCAAAATCTCGGCTTTATGGCGATGAAATATGGAAAATGTCATTATCAGAACATATTGTTTAGACAGTTTATCAAAATCTTTTATGGTTCGATAAAGTACATAGGTTTTCGCCAGGTTTTGCTATAAGGTGGTGTATAGATATGGTTGTTGTATGAAAACACCTCCAAAAAGTGGGGGTGTGTTGAAATAATATAAAGAAGAAATGATTTTATTACCATTTAACTGAAAACGCACCCCATAAGTGGGCGTGTCAAAAAACTTTGTATGAAAGAAAAATATATACATTGAAATTGTCTAGTTATAATGATCAGATACTTTTTAAAAGTCCTTAACGGTTTGGCCTAAAACTACGTTTTTCTAAAAAAAGGGACGGATATCAAAAATGTTTACACCTGTTCTGCTGGGAGCAACAACAAACACGAGTACCAAATTTCATCATTCTAGCTCAAAATTTAAGGACCAAAAACTGGTGACGTACGGATGGATGGACAGACATGGCTAAATCGACTCAGCTGTCGATTCTGAGTCGATCCATATACTTTATGCTATATCTAGCTAAATTATTTCACTATGTTTCAAACTATGTATCAAAACGAATATACGCCTATGGGATAGGGTATAATAATGTAAGCTTTATGACGATAAAATGTGAAAAATCACATCGTCACAACATATTGTACATACAGTTATAAGAATCTGTTATGGTTCGACAAAAACATTGTTTTCCTATTGCATGTTCGATAAAAAAAAAAACCTGCCTGGGGTGGCTCAAAATTTAAGACCCAAAAATCGTACAGACAGACATTGCTAAATCGACACAGCTACCATGTCTGGGTCGATCGCTATACTTTGAGAGGGCAGACTACAAAATTGTTTACACATGTTCTGCTGGGAGCAACAAAGAGCACGTTTACCAAATTTCATGATTCTCGCTCAAATCGGCGACGTACGGATGGACGCACAGAAATGACTAAATCGACTCATCTAGCGATTCTGAGTCGATCAATGTACTAAAAGGCTGGTTAAATTTTAAGAGCCGATGTTAATTTTGAATAAAACACAATTTTTTAGGAAATTATTGTTATTTCCTTTTATTATGATAACATTGGTATAGTTCAATTATGTGTGGACCAAAATATCGGCCAAATTACCGCTTCGACCTCGGCCCTGAGGCATAATTGATGTTCTATGCCTTTAGTGTGCTGAAATATCTCGTCCTTTAGCTCTTGAATTGTTGCTGGCTTATCGACGTAGACCTTTTTCTTTAAAATAACCCCAAAGAAAGAAATCCAACGGTATCAAATCACATTGTTTCGTTAGCTGTGTAGCAAGTGACACCGTCGTGTAAATAAAAAGGTTTCACAGCAACTGCCTGAACGGCCTCATTTTGGAAAAAATAAAAATTGCACCTTGTAAGCGTGAAAATATAAGTCTTAATGCATAATGTTCATCAACGACTAGCGTGAGAGGTGCAATTGTTGGCCACGACGGCGAGTTGAGGTGGACGGCTCTTAAGCCACACTATTGCGAACAGCAGCAATATTGTCTGCAGTACGAGCTGTACGAGCATGCACTGGTGTTTCCATATCTCCTACAGACCCGGTTTGCTCAAACTTTTGCACGATTTTGCCGACTGTACGTACATTTGGACGATTAAATTGACCGAAAATCATGATGTGCACAATATGCATTTTGATTTGAACGCCCATTTTCATAATAAACCTGAATAACTTTAACGCGTTGCTCGATTGTGTACCTTTCCATTGTTCAAATTGAATTAGTCTGGTATTGAGAAATGAAATGCAGAAAATGTAATATTCTATGTATAATCCCCATAAAGTTTTAACCACGCCCAATTCTTGGGGATATTAATTTATTTTGTATTTCTATTACGGAAGCACAAGTCTTCCTTTTTCACATGAAGACTGATGTAACTTGTGTCTTTGCAGTTTAATGTCTGTCGGTAATTTGGGATATGCCGATTTTTCGTTGATATCGAGAAACAGGTTATCATGATGTGGTTTTGCTACAGCTCTTTTGTTTCTGTTTTGTCCTTAGAGATAGAGTTTTGACCTGTTAGATATATCTATGGTATCCATTCTGTTTCTTTATCTTATTATTCCTTGGTCTCACTAAGTTTTAAATTGCAGTGTTCAGCTTTTTTTTATGCTAGTAGTTTTTGAAGAAATTTGAGCGTATTGTATTATTTAACCCGCATTATTTATTTTAAATGTTGAGTCATATTTGTTTTTGGGAACAAATTTACTTTAGATCGCCCTCATTTTTTGCTGATCATCTATATGTTTTTAAAAGTCGTTGCCCATATTTAGTTTAAAAGTTATGCATAAAATAAAATTGCACTTTTTTGGTTCAATTTCCATAGAAATTGTGTATAGTTTGACATTTCTGTTTTCTTTTTTTTTCGATAGCGGTGGTGTCGATAGAATTGCCTTGTTGAAGAAAAATAAAAATTTTAACACTCAAAACTCCAAAATACTGAACTGGCAGCATTTATGGTGGGCATGCTGCCCCCCTACTTGGACATTCTGTAGGATTTGGTGTGGATTCGATGTTGGGCCAATTCAAAATTTCTTTGTATTCATTTTTTGCTGTTTTTTTTTTTCAACATGGAAATGCTGTGTACACCATTGGAGTAAAAAAAAACGGAAATGCCAAACTACACACAATTTGTATGCGAAATTAACCAAAAATGTGAATTTTGTTTTAAGCATAACTTTTTAACTAAATGTGAGCGACAAGAATATTATTGCCCGATGCTTTCCCTCTTAATTACCACAGGTGGCCACGATTTATTTAGGTACTCCACATTCGCATTTGAAAAATCGGGTTCCTTTTCTGTGTATAAATAAATTGTTATTTATTCAATACAACAAGATTTGCGTTTCTGACTTTTTTGGAAAATATACCACTGAAACCCATCGGTTATTAGCATTGTTTTTGGTTAAACTTTGAATTTGTCAAGAACAATTCGAAACCTTAGAAATAACATACAAACTGAGATACATAAAGTTTTTTATTTAACTTAGGATGATAGCCAGTAATAGGAGCTGGTGGTTATTAGACGAACAATGTAGTGTTCCAGATAAAAATGTTTTAATACGCTTTATGTCCTTTGTATTATATAGCTTTCGCTTTCTTCTAACTAGCAACAATCAAAGACGTAGAAAACAACTATTGTTCTTTCTAAACCACACTAAAGTCTTAAACTAACAGCTTTGGCAATCAGTGCGGTGCTAATTAACTGAAAAAATGTCATAACTCAAAATTGTAATTCCCGTCAAGTGCTTCTTAGTTTCACGTATTCGATAACACCTTAAGCAAGACACTGGAAGTTCACTTTTAATTATGAATTATCGCATTTGCCATGTTAAAAAAATGTTTTTTCTTATTAATATTCATAAAGCACGCCCAATGAAGAACTTAATTAATTCACGTAGGAACGCCTCGATTGTAATTAGCTACAACCTGCAACCGAAAAGCTGCAAAAATGTTCATCACCTCTGTAAAACGAAAGAGTCCAACAGCGAACTGCATTTTATACTCTCTTTCGCGCTTCTATGCTGCGGTGCTCTTCGTAATTACTGAAGCGAAATTCTCACGCAACATAAGGCATGGTGAAGAAATAAAAGAAATGCATAAAACTGTTTTTTTCATCTAAATCTACAACAACTTGAGCTGTTTTCTTAAATTTCTTCGTACAACAGCAGCTAGGAGTGCTTCTTTGTGAACACACAGCTTTGCTACAGAAAACCAGTTAGTTCACCTTTTACCAGCCACTACCTGTGTGTAAACTAAAAGTATCTAGTGAGCTTGCTCCATACTACAAACACCTCTGAGCCGGAGTTAGTCTTAGAGATTCGGTCGAACTGTTCGAACCATCTTAACGCGGTCCGGTTTTTTCTTAATGTGTTGAGTGGAGTGTATCTCTTGTGGTTAAAGAATGAAAATCATATTTTTCCACCTTGCTTTAAGTTGGTTCTAGAAAAGAAAATAAGTGCAGAGAAAAGAGAAAAATTAATGTTGCATTAACCGTTATAGTTATAATTTGAAACCCACCTTGGCCCAGTATATAGTGAATAATAATGAAGTTTTGAAATTGTGAAATTTGTGAATCGAATACCTATCGCTGGATCAGTATCCCCATTTAATTGGATAATTTCCAAATTTATTCATCTTCGATACATCATCACACAAGGACGTCAATCGAATTCATTCAACAAATTAACGAAAGGTAAGTGGCGAATGGTCAAAGAAACACGCAGATATACAACTGCTAAGAAAACAAGAATAGTCTTTTAAAGAAACCAGTTACAGGCTAATGTTGTCCATACTGTGTGCACCATCAAAGCTATCAACATTTACCAGTCTAACCTACCTTAAAGCGATAATCAAATCATTTATCCATAAATACATACATAAATGAATAGGCTGCTGCAGCGCTGGGATATATCGAGTGGCACATTCCATTGCTGAGCGCACGGTGTTGACTACCACCGATTGAGTCCAACTTTAGAGTGCGAGTGTGTTTACTTTGGAATTATGTGTACGCGTCTTGACCAAGTAGGGGGAACGGGTCTCGGCGGATATAACCGCCGCCGTTGAAACAATCTTCTGTTCAAGGGCAATTGCTTTTGAGAGTGCAAATCGAATTTAAATTTGAGTCAAATCAAATTTAAGTTTACGAGTACACTCTCTTCAAGGGTTACTATATATGCACAGCACACTATGGGATGTTATTTATTTATACTTGTGTATACATTGGTGCGAGACGTGTCTTATGTGTAAGCGGACGAACGATTAATGTTATCTAATCAAATGCTGCTGCATGAATAACGTTTGTTTCTGTTATTGTTGCAACCTACAAGCACTGCCAACAGTTTTTAACAGTTTGCTAATGATTGCTGATATGCTATTCAATTAAACCCAATCAATAGCATCAAAATTCAGTGTTCATAAAGTAGTGCAAAAAGACTTTCCCTCAGTTACATGCAAAGGTATTAATTTATTCCTGATTATAAAAAAAAAATCAAACATTAACAACCCACATAGCTTCTCCATTCATTTACAACAATTATTCATTCAACCAGTTTACAAAGTTTTATCATCCCTTAGGGACTCAATTTCGAAAAATCTTCTCTTAGAGGTTCGGTCTGTGAAACAGGAACCCTTCTATAAATAGTCCAATGCACAAACTACTGTGCCACTCAATGCTCTATCGTAGGATAGCACCCGCAATCATAGGCAGTTTTTTAGAAATCGAATTGGTTTATAATAATTACATAATTGACCTATATAGCAAATGAACAAGGAAATTGCAACCACTGCATGTAATCAAAAAGAAGTTATCATACATTTACTCTTAAAATGGACAGCTAAGAAATCAGACCCCAAGAAAAGTAAGTATTTTTGAATTCAGATTATTGCATCAGAAAATAAGTACAGACCGTTTTTAAAATTGATAATAGGGCTATGCTAGATTTTTGTTGAGATAGTGACGCACTACCTACTCTCCGACATTGTTATGTATACAATTTCAGCAATGTTACATTTCACATGTGATTAATATAGCGCACGTTTATATCGCTGCAATTTTCAATTTCGGTTCTGCGGTTCTGTATGTACTAAAAGTTACTTAGAAATCACACAAAGCTTACTTGTAGTAGGTACATTTATTTAGATAGAAACACCTTTATCTAGAAAAAAATGTATTTCAACAACTAAACAATAGAGTTTTCCATTTGCAGACTAGTAACCACCAGAAGATGCAAATCTAAGACTCTAGTAATAGCCTTCATTATACCCTATCTAATAGGAGTATATTAGTTTTGATACACAGTTTGCAACATAAAGAAATAATTTAACTAGATATAGCTTAAAGTTTGTTAAAGTCTGTCCGTTCGTCCGTTCGTCCTTGCGTTTGGTACACGTGATTGTTGTTGCTCCCAGCAGAACAAGTGTAAACGTAGTATAAGGCCAAACCGTTAGAGATTTTGAAAATCTGTCTGAACTGTATATCTAGATCTACATCAGTTGCGGCTTATCTAGTGGCTTGTTAGCATTGTGCCATTATTCTTCGAAATTCGATGGTAGTGGTATTGTGTTAATCCAGAAGTTAAGGGTTACGCGTTGCGGAAAGCTCTTGACGGTCATTTGTTATTGCAGTCTTTCGAAATTAATTTTTTTCACAGTATTTCTGGATTGTTGCGGCGTGGTGGATATGCGCATTCTTATCTTGGCTGCAACAAGATAGTGGTCCGGGTCGATGTTAGCTCCTCGAAATGTTCGGTCATCAAAAATACTGGATAAGTGCCTCTTGTTTATTGCAATTTGATCCATTTGGTTGACCGTTTGGTGATCTGGAGGCCGCCATGACCGCTTATGAATATTGAGGTTAGGAAAGCGTGTGAAAGCATTTCGTTCCTTAACGAACTCAATTAACCTAAGTCCGTTTCTCAGACGTGTTGTCGTTTAGGATATGTTTTCCGACAACACTGCTAAATATGTCTTCTCTTCCTACCGTTACCTTAAAATCTCCCAGCACGATGCATCAAGAAGCTCGTAGAAGCAATCCTTAGCTATATAATGATTTTCCTCCTTTGGGGCGTGAGCGCATATAAGGCTTATGTTGGCGAATTTGACCTTAATGCGGATAGTTACAATGCGTCGCTAATGTCTTGGAAACATAAGAATTCTTTCCTAAGTCTGGCCTTATAGCAAATCCACATCCGAATATTCGCTGTGTCTGCTCATAATAAAACTTTTCTTGACATAAACTCACCAAAAATGATTCCATTTATAAAAAAGTCGAGAAAGGGGAAACATAATTTTGTAATGAATTAGAGAATTTTTTTTCCAGAAATGTTTGAACAATCTTGTAAATACTGAATACATACAATATCTGGTATCGTGTATGGTCTCAAACGTAGTTATTTATTTTATTTTTTAAATGTTTGTAAGGATAAATATCAATTCTTAGAACTAAAACATTCTCTTATTGAAGAGATTGATGGTTTCTGCCACAAGGGACCAATTTTTCTCACCAAGTAACTAAATTTTAAAATTATTTTTTAATTTTTGAGGCAAAATTCATGCTTATATATTAGAGAAATCGAATGATTTTGTGATTAATTATAAATATTCTGCAATTAAAAATTATTTTTGAAGCTATAAGAAAAATTGGTAAGAACTAACAAATTTGAAATACTCGGGTCCCAGTTTTTGGTTTCGTTTACTAGTAAAACTTTGAAACTTTGCTTTACCAACTTTACTTAAATAATTCTGTTTGAGTAAGAATATATTAGAAAACAAAAATCTTGTTTCCTTTAAAGCTGTAAGTTTAGATTAAAATCTCACGTTCTTGTTGAAAATTAGTAAACGAAAAACTGAAAGAAATTTGGTGAAATTCTATTATGCAGTTTTTGAGAAAATATTGTTCAAAAGATTTTTATCATTTTTCTCAAATCCGACTAACTGGTATAAGGAGCAAAACACTACTCAAGTGATGGTATGATTCTGAGCCCAGGATACTTAAATTAAGAATATAATTAAGGCGAATGTTCAAAAATATTGACAGTGAACTGTTTTCTTTATTAGAACAAATGGGAATGTTTACTCCCATGTCATTAACATTCATTGCCTTTTGTAAGGTCACCATTATTAAGCACTTGATTTGTTTAACAATTCATAAATATTAATTTCTGCAAATCATGTTGCATATAACAAATATATTTTATTATTGTAAAACAAATTTTGAAAGAAATTGAAAGAAAAGCAAGTAAGAAATGTTCGTTAACAATTTCATTACTTTTTATTGCCCAAACGGTCAAGTCATAAAATAAATCTTATTTTTTTGGAATCGTAAAAATAATTCTCTAATTATGTTTGTGGCTAAAAGTTAATGCCATCGTTAAAAGAGATAGCAAAATTCTTATTAGAATAATTACACATTTTTGTATCGTTAGAATCGTAATGTCATGAATGTCAGAAACAACGGAAAACGCCAAGTTTAGACGTTAGAGAGTCAGTTGATGATGCCAGATGGAGGAGATTCAGTTATTATTTTTTTTTATTAAATTGCTTGAAAATTGTGTGAGTAATTTCTCCATGCATAAGGTATTTTTAGATAGATACATCCATGCATTCGAAAATTATTTCAGTGTTCAGTTTCAGAATAGATACACAACAGAAATAATAGGAACGTGATACTTATTCGATTTAGTAACGTGTTGTGTTAGCTTTTAATTATAAACCAAACAGTTAATAAAACATTTTGATATGGCTGCAGTAGTACGATTTGTTTTATATTTAATGCAATCTACATAATAATGTAAGTTAATATTAATAGCGATTGAATTCTCTTTAAGAATTTTAGCCACTGAATACTTATTTGAAATAAAACACTGGACCAATGTTTCTTGATTTATGGCTCCTTTATCGTATATTTGATACATACGATTGTCAGGTCAGTCATAAAGCCAGTTCGGTTATCTTTTCTCACCGAATCGGCGAAATGGCATAAGAAATAAAACTGTTGACAAGGTTATTGCAAATGACGCATTCAAACTTATTTTGCATTTCAAAGCTAAAAAAAATAAGAGTTTGTTTACATAATGTGCAACCGCTTACTAATTCTTTCTTTAACAAATTGCTTCGCAGTAATTAAAATTTATTAGAGGAATACTATTAAAAAAAACCGCATATTTCAAATCATTATTGTTATAAATACTGTTCTACATGATGTCTCCCCTTTCAATAACTCGATTTTGACAGCATTATGTGTAAAATTTTATTTTTTACTATACATATACACTAACGTATATACAATTTGCTCTTTGATTTAGGCATAAAATAATAGATAAAATTAATAACCATTCGAAATGTGGGTTTATCATTAATATCTGCAAACAAAGTCTCTTGAATGGTAAATAAACAATAAGTCAAACAAAATCCGTTCGATGCCGATGTCGATAAAAAATAGTTTTACAATATCGTAACAGGTAGCGCAGTCTCTTGTAACAGGTAGGACAGTCTCTTGTAAGGCAACTGATTTTTTTTTAAATGTGAAATAAATGGGACGACACCAAATTTCATAACAGAATTTCATAAAGATCGTTTTCAGAAACCGATAAAACGCGATGTTATTATGAATTTCACACCGGATTATGAAAATACCGAGCCTTACTTAAAATGGAATGAGATATTTTTGGTCGCCTTTGCACGATTGCGCTGGAAAGACATTAATCTGAAACTTTGCGGTTCTTATATTTTGTTAGCAGCTGCATCATCCACTTTTCCGTCAAGCCACAGGAGAGATATATAAGACCGATAAATCCTTCCTTGCATCAGGCTTAACATTTTTTATTGAACCATCAAAGACTGCACGCTCAGATATATAGACCGTCGATGGTTTTTAATTTTTAAATCTTCTGGGAACATGATATGTACCACAGATTTTTGCTAGAACCGCTAAAATGCAGGTGCTAGTGGGTAGCATTGGTATGTCCAAGCATACATAGAGTACGCATCACAGCTAAAAATCTGGACTCGGTCGAAATTTCGTCAATCGTATGCGTCGGCTATGCAGTTGATTGATGCTGGGGTAGCTATGTGAACAATAGGGTTTCGATAGCATTACCCGACATAGAAAATGTTCGTTGTATAAGATGCGCACTCTATGTTCATATCTTAGATTTTGAAATGTTGGTGGGGTATTATGGGTGGCATCTGTTAGAGTCGGTTGTGCGGTAATGTATGAGTTCCATTGAAGAAGCTGGTTAGATTTAGTGATTTTCTGTATTACTTTTCTGATAATAACTGATTTGGTGAAAATATTGAATCTGAATACTGATACTAGAGCGTTTTGAGCTGAGTTATCAGCAAGGTCATTATATTCATTACCCTGGACACAAGCATGACCTGGGATCCACATTAACTTCAGCTTGTTTGGCGATTTTATCAGATTGTTTCGGATTTTGGTAACAAGGTGAGTGTTGTTAACAACTTTGAGAAAAGAAAACTGTCGAAACATATAATATGCTTTCCTCGACGTTTCATGACTTCTTTTATAGCTTTTAAAATGGCGAATGCTTCGGCTGCGAAGATCGATGCAAATTCGGGTAGAACTCCTCAAGAGTGTCAGCAAATAAAGTAATTTCGGGTGTTTTAGATCCGTCGCTGCGTATTAGCTCACATCCATCCGATTTAAAGTCTAACGATATACTGGAGAACAGTGTGCGGTGCTTTGCATTACTATTATTGTTTTTTTTTGTAACCAGTTCTTTTAACATCGGCTCGAATTGATGTCATACATTACCTGCTGTTTATGCATTTACAGTAGCGCACTCCAAGTTGGTTGATGTCGGTTTCTCGTTGTGCTCGCCATTGTTCTGTTCTGTTGTCGCCATTTAACAGTCTGCAGATGTGGTTCTTCCATATCATCAGCATCGACTGTGTCTCAATTATGATATTTCCTCCTCTCTATACCCTTGATCGCGCGCTTTTCTTGCTCATTTTTCTTATTTATGAGAAGACGGTGTTTTTCCCTTCTTCTCTGCCATAGAGCCTAACCGCAGCTCTTGTCTTCACCTGCAGCTTAGCCTTGTAAGCCTAGTTCTTGGCTACGAGTATATGTTGAAAATCCTCATCAAAACAGGGGTTTCTTGATGGTGGGCGCGAAACGAAACCGTTTTAACTTCATAAAAAAACACAAAATTGTTCAGGATATTTTTGTTTCATAGAGTGATACTCCTGATATTGGTGATGGATGATGCTGATGTTGGATTTGTTTCAAGATTCCAGAAATGAGATATTATTTAAAAACAAAATTGAAGGTTTTAATTCCAGTTTCACTAGGCCTTTGCTGGAGCACTTTAAGGCAAAATGCTTTTGCACACTATGTAGCTTCAATATGGCAAAATGATACAAAATCCTCTTTTACTACGTTCAATGTACAGGCATGTGGATGGGTATAAACAAAATTTCTTGAACCGATTTAGGTCTAAGGAATCCCAACCCCTTTAAATGTTGACGGTATTCTGTAAATATATAGATCCGAAGACGAAAATTGTGATGATGTATTTGAAAAGATAATATTGACTGAATTTTTATCTAAAATTTTTATTTTTAACTTCGTTTAATTTGTTTAAGCCCAGTAATGTAGTGAGGTAAATATTTTATGATAATTTATAAAAATATATAAAAAAAAAATAAGTAAGGAGAGATTGAGATTTTAAACTTAAGTGCTTATGTAAAAACCAATTTGGCAACAATTAATATCTTAAGTAACTTATAAAGAGATAAGAGATTCTGATAAAATTAAATTTGGTCTCTAACCCCAATGTATGTCTATCTGTCCGTCCATCCGCCCGTCCATCTGTCTGTGGATTACCGGTTTTAATGTCTAAGATTTTGAGCTAAGATAATGAAATTTGTTATATGCGATCATTGTATGTGCTTTTGGAACAAGTTTTACAATCTTAAAAATCTGCCCACTGCCACTGAAGAATTTTGAAAAATTCAGTGAAAAAATTATTTAGACAATCTTATTGTCTGTATTTCCACTTTTGGGGGGCGTTTTCTGTAAAAAAACGGTTTTCGATAATTTTTTTTAGAAAATTTGAACAAACGTTTGATACAGTAACATTAATATAGTTAATATGAACCTTTCGTCTCTGGATCATTTTAACCCATGTCCAATTTTTGGAGGCGTTTTCCTACAAAAAACATTTGTATACTCTACCCCATACGATATGAAGTAGAAAAACTTTGTTTTTTGTGGAACCAATGTCATTTTCAATATTTCGTTGCCATAAAGCTCACATTTTGGGGATATGGGATGGGATAGGGATCCGCAATGCGAATTATAATTTTCTCGTAACTTTTTTTTAAATTTTGACATAAGTGCTTACGTTGCTTAAGTGTTTGTAAGATCTTAACCAAATTTTAACAAAATATCATAAGCCAACATATGTTTATTTAAAAAAAAAATGCAAAAACAAACAAAAAATTGGAAACATGAGTGTTTCTGTTAAAACCTAAAATTTGAATTTTTGAGACTTAAGAAAATTATCTAACATAAGCTGTTTAATTGAATGCATGGTATGTTCAATTAATCATAACTTATTATAAAAACTATTTTATTTTTGTAACAGAACATTGCTTTCAATGGGGGATAAGATATAACTATGTAGCTCTTATACTGTAATTTACTACCACTTGCAAAACAGACAATTCGCTTATGTCGACAGAGTGGCATACTGCCACATGATAATTATATGAAGTTATATGCTAAAGTATTTATTTTATATATATTTTACCAACGCATACACCACAAAATTTAAATAATTGCTGAAATTATAGAAAAAATTATATTTACTGTTTATATTTTGTAAGTGTTAATGTTTCAAATTAGCATACCTTGATACCTTGAGTCAAAGCACATTGCATATAAATCTATCTACTTATTTATCTATACACAATGTAAAAAAATGTTAATTTAACACAAGAGTAAGCTCCAAAAATACAAATCATTCGGCTAAAACATTCAATACTCGGAATTTCTTAGATCTCCAAGTTTCGATTTCGACTAAAACAAGCAGACACAGGTGAATGTATCGTCTCAATTTGCATATTGATTTGAAAATAAAACAAATTTTGGAATGAATTTCACATTTCTGTCGGAATACAAAATTAGCTTTGAGTATAAACACCACATGACTGTCATTAAATACAATAATAAGAAAGACTTAAACCAGTTTTTAGCCAAAAAAAAAAAGATTTACCAAATGATACATACCCTATCCGTATCCCATGATACTACACATATGTCAATGAGATAGACCAACAAACCAGTTTATCTCGAATATTTTGCATCATGCGCGTGGAATTCAAATCAACTCAAGATCGAATAAGAAAACCCAAGAATTTGTGAACCCAACCCTAGTCGGAAATGACTAATTCCCACTCAAGCCAATCATAGAAGGCAGACATGCTTTCAGCGCCTTTTTGCTTTACAATTTGCTGGCAATCATAGACTTCATGTCATTCTTTACGCACCACTGACTCTTTTACAATTCTGTCAACTTGGACGTTAGGAAATTAGCTTCTTTAAGCCATTTCTCTTTGGTTTGGGATTGGAACTGTTTTTTGTTTGTGTCGTTTGGTTGCACACAGAATGCTAGGGGACGGTCGGCTATATTGGGGCACTTTTATACAAAGGTATTAGACCAAGTAAGAAACCAGTGCATGTTTGTAAGCTCTATGTTATTTTCACACAAACCTTAAAGTAGGTATACTAATTCATTGAACCGTTTTCCAAACATTATTGTTGTTGTTTTCCATTTTTGTAGGGAATTGATTTATTTTTCTTTTTGGCGCGGGATTTTTTCATAATTTTTTTGTATTTCGTTCATTATGATGACTATGTGTAGGGTACTTTCGTTGTTCGTATATGTGAGTTAATTTTTGTTCGCTGTTCGCTTGATGAAATCAGAGTACTAGGTCGTGGGATATAGTGCAATGTGAAACATTCGTGGGAACTGGTTCATTTTAGATTAAAAACAAAGTAGCATTGAGTGGGTTGGTTGTACATTTTTTTCCTTTAAATTTATGAGGCCCATAATGACAAATTTAGTAAATGTTAATATAAAAACGGTCTTGAAGCATCTGAGATGGGCTTTTCTGTCCCTTAACCAAATATTATTAAGAAGACAAGGCGAAATCTCAAATGGGTGCAGTTTATATCGCTGCCTTTTTACAAAAGAAAATGGTTAAGTTTATTTTTATAGTCATCTTCGATATCATCGACTTGGGGTTAGGTGTTGTTTACATCTCTTGTAAGAGTTATGTAACACTTATTTTAAAACTTTATATTTAATGCGTAGCGTGTTCATAAAATTGTACCTTCGTAACTTTTTTTTATATAATTACCCTCAAATATGTAATCACCTTATGCGAATTAAATCTTCAAAGAGCTTACGATATTATAGAAAAGATTATAGAAATATCGATGGTTGTACACATGAATGCACAATTTTAATTAATCTACATAGGTATCAATGTATAAATATTTACCGCATATAAAAAACAATAACAATGATTTTATCTCACAATTATTTATATGCAAATAACCATTGTTAGCTTTGCCTGTGTATTTTGTAAAAAAAATGCAATGTCCTTGATCTAAAACTGTTAACTTCCATTTAATAAATTACGTCACCAACAAATATGGCTGCAATAAAAAGTGTAATATAATAAAATCTCCGTAAACGAGATTTTTTTTTATTCATATTCATTTTTAGTTTAATTCCTAGGACCAAAACTAATTCGTTTTGTTTTGTGTATTACGCGCAAACTTAGACAATCAAATGAAAAATATTTTATAATTTTAATATTTTTAACTTTCTGTTTGTTTTCGTGAAAATTTTCGACCTCGGGATTTTGAGTAATTCTAACATTACGGTGAAAGCTGAACTCAAAAAAAGTGTTTTTTTGGAATTCCGCCCGTGCGTCGGTTCGTCGGTCCGTCTGTCCGTACAAGCCTCTCCAGCCTTAACGACTTGACCGATTTTCTTTAAACTTCGTAGCCAGCGTATGTTTGGCCATAATTCTAGGCCATTTTTTTGCTTTTAGCCATGTTATTACCGGTACCTGCCGTATAAAAATCATACATAACCCCAATTTGCTTAAAAACGGCTGTAACGATTTTGAATTTACTTCTTATATGCTATAAGCATATTAGTTCCAAAAAAACTGGATACTCAGTTTTTTTTCGCAAAAATCCATATAACGGATTTTTGCATATAGGTCATATAAATAAAATTGTCAATTTTTCGCAAATTATTCGACCAAATTGAGTGAAATTTAATTTGTATACTACTATTACTGTTTTTGTGAGTTCCGCATAATTGGTTTTGGCGCAATTATCCCCAAACGCAATTTTCAGTTTTGTCCAATTATGGAAAATCATTATTATTCACATAAAAACCGATTAATTTAGCCTTTAGGGCCCAGTTATAGCAATCATTGACCGACTTCATAAGAACACAAAACATGATGGATTTGAAATGTCACTCCCATAGCTTCATATTGGAATTGTTGGAAAATTCCGTTTCAGTTCGGTGTATTAGCATTCATTACTTCATCGAAATAAATGTTGATCAGTGAAAAATAAGATTTTCTGCGAAAAATATAATTTGAAATTGAAATATTTTTAGATAATCATGTTCTAAAATTCATAAGCTTTGATTTGACACCAACTCGCCAATGGTTGGATTTATAAAAAGCCGCAAGATGTAAAAAAAATCGAATGAGGGTTTTCAATGAGAGCTATAACTGGCCCCATTTATTAATTGCATATATTTCAATGCTGGAACGGGCGGTATTAGAACGATATATCAAGTCTCGGTACAAACAATCAGTAAACTATTGGTATGTTCTGCGGGTGTTGTCAAAAATGTCGTCTGTAGAAAATGATATTCACGTGAATTTAGTTCTTGAAATTGAAAAATACGAATTTTTGTACAACTATAAATTAGTTGAGTATTCAAGAAAAATGTCTTAATGAAAAGTCATAGAATTAAATCTCCCAAAAACTAAATATTTTAAACAAAATATATTTATTGCATTGAATTATTATTTAATTAAATGCAATCGTAATACTGCCATGAAAGTGATGGTCTTGGTAGAATAAAATGGTTTGTCAAATATTTTGGAACTGTTGCTCCCGATGATTATGCAAAGTTGAAGTTCCATCGGTAAGTTAAGAAATACTGATTACTAATACCGTACCGACAAGTCACCGTACTTACTATGTCTGAACATTCTATACAAATATAAGTGACTATGTTTGCACCTTTAAATTCATTGTTGGTTGACTAGCACTGACTGAAAAATTTATAACAATTATTAAATAATTTTTTGAATTTAATTTTTAATGTCTTTAAAATACGTTTTGCCGTGAATTCGACGCGGAGTGATTTTTGATTTTTAAAACGATCTTTTAGTCATGTCAGTGATAGCGCAAAATTGTCTGATAGCTTTTATGAGTAAATTAACCCACTTTTACTACTGACTGTAAATTCAAAGGATGCCACTAGATGGCATAAATTTTATATGATTGATCTGTTTCCACTTTCACCACAGTATGCTTATAACTATAGAATTCTGCCCCATAGATTCATTTATATAAGAGAAAGGTTAGGTTAGGTTACAGTGTCTGCACGCGATGCGCGTAGGAGGTTTCTGACATTTATATTAACTAGCTTACCTAGGTTACCGAAGAAGTAGATTCCAAAATGAAGTTTTCTTTTTTCTGAGAGAGCTAAACAAGAGCATAGAATACTTTCCTTCTCTTCTTCGTTCAAGCTTCTTGTAATAGTATATAAATTTATTAGTATTTTCAATACTTTATAATAACTTTTATAATTACATTTTTCTAAATCAGTTCATTTTGACAGTAAATTTTAAATATCTCTTTTTACATGTGCTATACATTTAGTTTTAATAGTTCTTAAATTCTCTTCATTTTTTATATGTTGGTAACATGTTGAAAGCATCATCCCCTTGTAGAGTAACGTCTTCTGACCATCTGTTGATAATTGCAAGTTCAGTCGGAAATTATTTCTACAGAAGTGATTATGAAAAGGCCTAGTAATTTTGCTTGTAGGCCTATAGGACAGTGTCCAGTAAGGACAGAAGCAGATGGAGCGCTTCTGGTTAAAGTTGGCCAGAAATGCGTGGACTTTTGATACGTTGTGCCATTTCCATTTGGTTTGCACTTTTTCTTACATCCAGTTTGAAAATTAATTTACATGTAGCGATGGGGATACCTAATATATCCACTGGCAGTAGAATATCAAAGGTAGGTCCCTGTCTGGCAAGCTCATCCAACTTGCAATTCCCTGGTATGTCTCTGTGGCTCGGCATCCAAAAGAGTTGAATGATGAAATGCTCTGCAATTACATTAAGAGATTGTCTTGGACTGATTTTGCTTTGAGCAAGATGGATTCGAGGGATTTTATTGCCGCTTGGCTGTCACTAAAGATATTTATATACTTCGTAGATATTACAATTCTTTTTGAATCGAGTAATTGGTTCCGATCATATCCGACTCCCATTCAAGGCGACTGGGAATGGCCACTCTGAAGTCATGCCAAAACTGAGATGATTGTGATATGGTCGGTGTTTTCCATAATTCTAAGATGATTCTGAATCTTTTGTTTCCAACTTGTGTGGGTGCCCATTGTGAAGAGGCTCTCAGTCTCATATAAATATCTAGGGGAACTAAATGTAGAATAGCATCTAGGGATGCGGAGGGAGTGACCTTAGGGCTCTGCTAACGCATATGCAAGCTGATCTCTGAAGTTTACCTAATAGCAGGTCACTGTTGGAGGCAGTTTCTAAAGCCATCTACCAAACTAAGACACCATTAGTTAGTACGGGACTAATGAAAGACACGTAAAGCCAGCAAGGGATATGTTGTTGCATATACCGTGTTTCTTTCAGTTGGGACTTTCAAATTTAATATTTCGAAAACTGCGATTTCAGGGTTCAGGATAAGATCGGCATTTTAGCGTTTGGAATTCCTTTCTTAACAAAATTTAATTACGGTTTTTAAATTGTATTACATGGTTTTTGATTCAATGGTTATTGCGCTAGGTTACTAAAGGAGGGGTCTCTAGATCATGGAGGCGTTGGTTAGGTTTTGGAAGCTCCAGGCGAAGGGTGGACATTTTTGAATCTCCAAGTCCGTAGTGATATCACAATTTATTTGTTTATATGCACCATTTCTAGCTTCATATAAAGTCGAAAGCGAACCTTTTTTAATATATACTAGGTAACCTAGGTTATAAAATAAATGTTCCCGAGGTGAAGTCATCTTGTATTGTATCAATTGTCATTGCTGACGAAGTATAGTTTCTTATTCTGTTTTAAAGCCGTTTAAATTACTGTGCCGTTTATCCATCTGCAGTTTACTTTCTTGATCGCGTCTAGTTTAGTTAATAATTTATTGTATGGGACATTTATGCATAGTATTTTTAATTAATATTTATTTATTCTGTTAATATAATGTTTCAATCTAAAAATTACCACTTGGAATAATCTTTTAAGAAAGAAAAATTTCTTGTAGTAGTCAACTATGACTTTTATATTTCAAACAAAAACTTAAACATTGCAGTTACTACCTATACAAGTCCTACACTTCTTCTTCTATAAATTTATCTCTTTAATTTATGCAATGGACTGTAGGAAGCGGGTGTAGTCTCATTTGACAGTGTTGGTTCTAACGTTTTGTTCCTGGCTCGGCCATTCGCGGTCGTGAGTTCAAACAAAGCAGACCGTGCGTTTGCCATCGAGACCTACTTTTTTTTAAATAGATATTCTGCGATCGTCCGCCTTCCAAAAATGTGATGAACCTTCACGGTGACCTTCATACTTCATAAGCCTATAACCATACAAACAATTTGGCGAATGTGGGGGAACTTACATCAAAGAAAATTTGGTCACAGTTAAAATTAACTGAGGACGGTATTTACACAACATAAATGCTTTTTTTTCCTATACCTGATGAAATGGGCTTAGCAGGCATTTGGTTCCAACAGCACACTTCAATCCTTAAAAGCATCGATAGCTGTTTTGAGGCATTTTTAAAGTGCCTCATTTCAGAATCGAGCGATTTCAAGTCATCAGCCCCCGATTTGGCCCCTTGGAATTTTGATCAGGCTTTTCTAATAAAGAACAAAGTTCGAACTCAATACTTGAATCAAACAACATTACGATGGCGTTTAAGCAGTGCTTGTGATGTTGTTTCTCCTTTTGTCTTTTATAAACGAGAGACCCAAAGCGATTTTTTGGCAACTGGCAATTTAGGTCTAAAACAAATGGTACCTGATATATAACGATTTAGTTAAGACGTAAAATTCAAAAATATTTATAATAATTCCCTAATCATTTATTCTATTTTCTTAGGACGTCACCGTACATCCTGACCTAACGAAACACATAGACCACATTCATTTATAAACAACCACCACAGGCCCATAGATAAACCATTGCTAAATCTTTCGGTATGCTCCATGGCTTCAATGCAACACCATCCATCCAACTTAAAATCTGCATACACATATGTGTGTTGAGCAATCGACGCGTTCAGCTGAGAAACTCCATTAGCTCCACCTTGTTAGCCACAAACGGAAAATGAGTGAGAAAACAAAAAAAACTGTTATCCGTCGAAACCTTCGGCAATTTATTGTTGCGCTATATATATATATATACGAAATGTTGCTAGCAACAAGTGGTCGCTTCAAGCCGATTGCTGATTGCCCGGTTCCAATAACTGATATTTTGTTGTGCTAGACTTGCCACCACAATAGAGGCGCACCAATGGGTCAGTGGGGAATTCTATTTGCGTATTTTTCAATCTATCGCAATGCGATGTGCAAAAAAATCAATTTGTACGCAGCATGGTATATAACAATAATTACATCTGTCAGGCTACCTGTATCTTGAGTGATATTGCATTTTCCTTATTTCATGAAATCATCTTCAAATGGAATTGGTCATGTGACGGGTTATACAAGACACAGTTGACAGTGATGATGAAATGTTATTTTACTGATGATCATATCGATTTAATGTATTTACTGTTCATACGCCAACATCTAAATGACGGACACTAAAATGAAGCTTACATAAGGTGGTGAGAATTGTTGCATTGGCTTTTACCGCAATAGTGCGTGTTTTAACGCAATAACTTCTTCGTGTAATCCTAATGGTGACATTGTTGGTACAATGGAAAACAACTCTTGTGCTACTAAAATGCGTCTTTTAATAAGATGTGCGTGTCTGTTTAAATATTTGCCGCATCAAATATTTTAACTAGGAAATATCACAGTATAACTATGAGAAAAGCTAGGCCCTGTGTACTAACGAGCCTGTTACGCCAAAAATGTGTATGAGTGTAACTGTAAACATAATTTATGCACTTGTCGTGTACATAGTCAATAATGGTACTTCCCGCAATAGGCTATAATATTTGTGTGGTGAAAGTTTGCATGCATTAATTACGTGTTACGTATTTAATGGATTTAATGAATTATTGTAAAAAACTTGGTTTGTTCATAGCTTGCTTATTTTAAGTATTTATTGTTGCATTTTTGAAATATTTTTGAATTTTTCCTTAAATCTCGATATCTCTGAGCCCTATCCGTGATCAAATCCAATAAAGGAAATCTTGGCTTAATCCGTAAACATGAAATTTGAGATTTATGAGCTCTTTTTTATGGAAAATCTTTTAGGTACACAGATTTATAATTTTGCCTTCAAAGAATAGAAATAAATTAAAAATACAGTGTGTCCACCGGGATGGTATACTTCTTTGTTTGCTTATAATTTTTGATAAAATGAAACAGAATGGATCTTATATTTAATGTCGGCAACTATGTATGGAATACAGTATCAGGTAATAAGTCCACCTCTGTAAGTCTCCAAAATGCGAGCCTTTTCAGCACATTTTTCATTACATTCTTACACATTTCACGCGGTATTTCATAAATTTCATCACGAATATTTTGCTTGAGTTGCTCAAGCGTTTCTGGTTTGTTTGCTTTTCAAAAATCCCAGCAAAAAGAAGTCCGGAGCAGTCAAATCAGGCGACCGTGGAATCCAATCAACATCACCATTTCTTGAAATAACTTGTTGCTTGGTCCCGCAGTAATTCCATTGTAATCCTGGCTGTATGCTATGTGGCACCGTCTTGTTGATACCACATGTTTATAAAGCCCGAAGCATGCAGTTGTGGCATTGAAAAGTATTCAATCATTTCACAATATCGCTCCCCATTCACAGTTACCGTTACGACGTTTTCATTTTGAAAGAAGTAAGGTCCAATGATTCCTCCTGACCAAATTGCACACCAGACAGTAACTTTTAATGGATGCGAAGGTGATTGATGAATTATTTAAGGGTTTTCCATTGCCCAGAACCGACTGTTTATTCACATATCCATTCAAATGAAAATGTGCCTCGTCACTCATTATGATTTTCTCATGAAAATCGGGGTTGTCATGTGCTAGCTGTAACATCATATTGGCATATTGGCGGCCTCTTGTGGAAAAAGCTCTTCATAAATGTAAACAAACTGAATCTTAAGTGGAAACAAATAGAAATCCTTAGGCAAAATTGTGGCCAAAGTTGTTCTTTAAAGACCAAGCTCTAAGTAGTGTGTTTTGTTGGCACGTTGTTTCACCCACAAATTTCACGTAACTTTCTCATCGTCACAGTAATCGATGATTGATTTTGATAAAATATTTTAACAATCAAAACACGTTGGCTTATCGAATATTTTTCCATAATCAATTGCCAAGTGTCTACTTCACGACTGCCAAATATTAACTGTCAAGACTAATGTTTACCAAAAATGGCGGCAAAACAAAGTAGTATACTTTCCCGGCGGACACCCTGTACATTTAATCACATTCTTATTATCTAAAATAACGTTTGATAGAAAAGCAAATGGACCACAAACAAAAATAAAATGTAACAAGTCGATTTGATTAATAAACAAAATTTTGTAATATAACTCATAGCATTAATTATCACAAAAACTTAAGTGTGTAAATGTGTACCAAATTTCTTCAGTCTAATTTAAAATGTAAGAACCAAAAATACTGGTGACGTATGGACGGACAGACAACCATGTTAAATTAGACTTAGCTAGCGAAATTATCTTTGTATGTTGCAACATATATATCAAAGCTAATATACTCCTAAAGGGTAGCTATGTCATAAGGTATGTCATGTACTATAAAAATCGCCTATAAGAAAATTACCCCAAAAAATGGGTTAAAATGAATTGAAGACGAAATGTTCATACTAAGATGAAATGAAACATTTTGCACGCAAACATAAAAAACGATTATTAGGACACGTAAGCACAACGGTCAAATTCTAAACGAAACAAATTTGTTGCGGCTTCTTCAAAGAACTAAGGCCTTAGATTCGGCCCAATAATAACAAACCGCGTATGAATTGCGGAAAAAGCAGGAACTCTCACAGGAAAGTTACCTGCCAAACATTCATTACTCGTGATAAAAAAATTGCTAGATAAGTCGCACAGTTAGATGCAATACAAGTAAAAAAGGGTGGTTGTTTATGTTAGGGTTAACGTCCAGCACTACTTTGGGCACGTGCTCATCGTGTCTTTCGAGATTTCCACCAGCCCACGGAAAAAAAGAAATATTAACATCACGGAAAAATGTTTATACTCTATCCCATAGGGGTATATTAGTTTTGATACATAGTTTGTACCAGTGTGAAATAATTTAGCTAGATAAACCTAAAAGTATTAGGATCGACTCAGGATCGCTAGCTGAGTCGATTAAGCCATGTATGTCTGTTCGTCCGTCCGTCCGTCCGTCTGTAGGTAACCGGTTTTTGGGTCTTTAATTATTTCGAACAAGTGTAAAAATTAAGGAAAGCCTACTTTTAGGCCAAACCGTTCAAAATTTTGGAAAAGTGTCTGAACAAGATCTCTTGACAATCTTAATTTCTATATTACATCTATACAAAGTATACTTTTATACTTTTTGGGGGCGTTGTTTGTAAAAAACATTTTTCGGTAAAATTTTAAAAATTTCGAAAAAATGTTGAAGCAAAATAATTGGTCTTGGTAATGTAAGCTGTTCTTCCATATATCATTTTTACCCACGCCCAATTTTTGGAGACATTTTCATACAAAAACCATTTGTAGGCCATACCATATGAAGGAGGGAAACGTTGTTTTTGGTCGAACCATAAAAGTCAGAACAATATTTTGCGACAATTTCAATTTTAATATATCTTTGCCATAAAACCCACATTTAAGGGATATTAATTTAAATTATGGAATGGGATAGGGTATAAAACGCAGTGGATTGTAGCCTTCTCATATAATTTTTTTTTAAATTTGCTTACCTAGCATTTTACCGAAAAAACATTTTTTTTACGGAAAACAGAAGCTCTGTCCAATAACAATTCAAAACCTTAAACACAACATTTATCACGCAGATTTAGATTAATTACTCAGTTTTGTTTTTGTTGTTTTTTTTCTATGTTGTGAGTCTTAAGAGTATGGAAATTTATTTTTCGAAACATTTCCGATATTTTTGAACTTTATTTTAAATTTTCAATGTTTTAACTAAAAAGGGTATATTAACGTATAAAGTAAGTATGCCGTAGCTATTAATAAAAAAATATTATTTTTAATTTCAATATATCAAGTATTACCAAATATATGGAGCTTGTTTTCAGTGTAAAGTTAAGCGAGCATGCATCATTTATAATCATACGTAAAAAATGATAATAGATAAATATACCAAGTACATATCTGCCAGATATATAGATCGTGCTTTCAATGTGAAGTTAAGCGTGCGTACAGCATTTATAATCATACATACATACATTTACATACATTGATAAACATATGTAAAAACATATGAGAAGGCCACAATCCACTGTGTGGATCATTTTGTACCCTATCCCATCCCATCCGTAAGACAAATGTCCCCAAAATGTCGGACTTATGGCGATTAAATATATGTTATATGTTATGCTATGGGGTACTGTATAGAAATGGTTTTTGTATGATAACGCCTCCAAAAAGTGGGCGTGGGTTAAAACGATATATGGAAGAAATGTTTATATTAACAGAACCAATAATTTTGCATCAACATTTTTTCGAAATGCTTACAATTTCACCGAAAAATGTTTTTTACTTTTTACCCACAAAAAGTGGGCATGGCAAATAACTTGTTCAGACACTTGTTCAATATCTCTAATGGATTGGCCTCAAACAACGATTTACTAAAAAGTAGGTGTGGCAGTGGGCGGATTTCAAAAATCTTTACACTTGTTCTGCTTCGTCGGGTAGAGAGTCTGTATACCAAATTGCAGAACTCTAGCTCAAAATTGAATGCCAAAAAATCGGTGACACACAGACGGACGGACGGACGGAGGGTCGGACAGACAGACATGGCTAAATCGACATATCGACAAATCGACATATGCTTTGAGGTATATCTAGCGAAATTATTTCACTATGTTATAAACTTAATTTCAAAACTAATATGCCCCTATGGGATAGGGTATAAAAATGCCTTAAAGCTAAACAAAACTACGAATTTGATATGTCATGATTTTCGACACAGTCAATCAAACAGACAAACACTTTGTTAATGAAAAAAATGTACGAGCATCTAAGCAAAAAGCTTTCTTGAGTAATACATATCTATCTCCATCAATATTTGACATCTTTCACTTATTTATTTGGAAATCACCTTCTCCGGGCGGTTTTTTTTTTTTTTGCTTGATAGATAAACATAAAAATACGATGAGTGAGTAAAAAATCCCTATATCATCCTTATGCGAATTTGTTTTGTCGATTCAAACTCGTTTTTTCGAATACCCATTTCTCTTGTAGCGTTGTATATACAACACATATATATATGTTCATCTTCTCCAAGCTACTCTTTATGCATTTTTGTTCTCACTCCTATTTTTTCCTGTTCTGTTTGTTTTATTTTGTTGTTTTTCTGTTTCCACAATACATCTCCTATTTGGCTTAAAGCAGGTCGATCGGAGTAGTCTAAGCTAATACATTAAAGTAAATAGAGATACAACTTACAAGATAAACATAACTGTTAAGCATAATGCTTACGAATAGCCTTCTTATGATGATGCGTTTGAATTGACGAATGTTCGTCTAACACCAAGTATGGGTCTAATAGTTGGGGAAATTACCCATGGAAGTGCTGACACGAATGTAGATACTTATTGATAGGGTTGTGAAGAAGAAATCCGTTTGGAAATAAATATTTTTATTAGTAAGCTAAATATGGAATATATAGAGTTGCGTAGAGTACGAAAAAATGCATAGGACGTGATCAAATTTGATTTTTTTTATAAAATCTGGGCAATTATTGTGAGTGTACATGCGATCATTTCGTTTCTGCATTGTATGAATGTATTCTTGCATGAATTGATGAAGATTAAACAAACAAGAATATGAATTTTCTATCCGAGACAGTAAACCGTCAATTATAATAATTCTGATTTAATGTTTTCTTATCCATTTTTTATGTTGCACGTTTAAATTGTTTAAATATTGTTCAACACTATATCATTCTCTATATATACGTTATGTAGACTGCAACAAGGAACACTGTAATAATATAAACGAGTATTTAACAATCGGGGATACATTTTAAAACGGAATGCCGAAAGTCCATTTACTTATTTATTACAGCTGTTACAAAAATTCATATACATTAATAGAAATTGTTATGTTAGTAATTTTCGCAATCGTAAACAAATAAAAACATTTTAATGAAACATCTTTCAACCTGTTAATATGTTATGATATCCAATAAAGTATATTATTTAATCATGTTTTAAGTGAAAAAATATCTATTTTTATACAGGGCGGGCCAAAAGAAGTCATCCGATGTTGTTTGGCACTCATTTTTTTTTCTAAATAAAAAGCTTCGATTTTGTTTTTTGATTATGTTTACTTGAACCTTTACAATTGATTGCCATACGGGCTCGTTTTAAGACATCTTTCATCACTTCAGCGAGAACTTCGGGCGACAGATTCTCGCACTCGTGTCGAATGTTGTCCTTGAGAGCTTCTAGGGTCTCGGGCTTGTTTACGTAAGCACGGGACTTCAAGAAACTCCGCAAAAAAAGTGTGGAACGGTTAAATCGGACGATCTTGCTTGCCAGTGCAAATTGCCAAAACGAGAAATTAGGCGAACCGGGAACGCTGCCTTCAGAATATCAGTTGTGGATTGCGCAGTGTGTGCCGTTGCTCCGTCCTGTAGGAACCACATGTCCTCCAGTCCTAATTCGTCCAATTGCTGTAAAAAAAACTCGGTTAACATGGCCCTATAGTGCGCACCGTCCACTGTTGTCGTTGACCAGCGGCGTTCTTGAAAAAAATGGCCCGATGACTCCTCCAGCGTGAACAGCGTACCATACCATAGCGCAGTAGCTTTGAGCGGGTGTAATGGCTCCTCGTGCATTAACCGTGGATTTTCGGAGCTCCAGAAGCGATAGTTTTGCTTGTGCACGTACACACTGAGGTGGACATGACCATCATCGCTCTCTATGATTTTGGTCGAAAAATCGTCCACTTCGAATATTCCGCGTTCTTGGGGAGTGTATCACTCCATGGATTGTTCACTTGAATTCTACATCTGTCTAGTCCACAAATGTCATTGGCGGCTATTTGCAAAAATAAGAGCATCTTCCCATAGGGCGATCTCTTTTGGCCCACCTAGCACATGTATTTATAACCTATTTATATAATAATAATTTAGCTAGGTATACCTAAAAGTATATGGATCGACTCAGAATCGCTATCTGAGTCGATTAAGCCATGTCTGTCTGTCCGTCCGTCCGTCCGTCTGTAGGTAACCGGTTTTTGGGCCTAAAATTTTGAGTTAGGATAATGAAATTTGGTACATATGATCCATGTACGTGCTGTTCGAACAAATGTAAACATTTTTGGAATCCGCCCACTGCCACGCCCTCATTTTAGTAAAACCTAATTTTAGGCCAAACGGTTTAAGATTTGAAAAAATGTATGAACAAGATATCCAGACAATCCTTATGTCTATATTTTTTCCACGCCCACTATTTGGGGGATTTTTAAAAAAAAAAATTATTTTCGGAAAAATGTTGAAAAAAATTTGATGCAAAATAATTAGTTTTTGTAATGCAAACATTTCTTCCATATATTATTTTTACCCACTCCCACTTTTTGGAGACGTTTTCAAAAACTTCAAAAACTTTTCAAAAACCACTTGTATACCCTACGCCAAACATTTCTTCCATATATTATTTTTACCCACGCCCACTTTTTGGAGACGTTTTCAAAAACTTCAAAAACTTTTCAAAAACCGCTTGTATACCCTACGCCAAACATTTCTTCCATATATTATTTTTACCCACGCCCACTTTTTGGAGACGTTTTCAAAAACTTCAAAAACTTTTCAAAAACCACTTGTATACCCTACGCCATACCATATGCAGGAGAAAAACGTTGATTTTGGTCGAACCATGGAAGTTTGGAAGTTTTTAATAAACTGCATGAACAATATGTTGCTACAATTTAAATTTTTAATTTTTCTTTGCATTAAAACCAACATTTAAAGGATATTAATTTAGAATATGGGATGGGATAGGGTATGAAAAGATCCACACAGTGGATTGTAACCATCTCATATTGACAGTATTTTTGATAAATAAAAATTAACGCTGTTTAACTATAAATGAAGAACCATGTTCAAAGCTGTTGAATGGACTTCATATTAAAATATTCCAAGCAATTGATGTATTGAAGGGGAACTTCGATAATCTCTAATCAGGAGAAATGGTCCCATCGTATATCAGTTAGCTGAATTATTTTTTTTTTTTATTTAAATACAAAAGTATTATGTAGTAAGCAGTCTTATATAGGGTAATTCAATAAAGTTGTTCTTCTATACTTTCACTACATACAGAAAAATGATATTCGTTCAAAAATTCGATTTTCAATTGTAATATTCAGAAAAAAAAAATCACCTGAAAATACATTTTCGATAGTCATACATTGATAGTAGGAGTTCAAAAAACTATAATAAATATGAAATCCATTAACACGGTATGTAAAATCAAATCTCGAAAGCTGCGAGTACAGAGCCCCCACATCGCTTTCCGAAAACTCCTGGATACTTCAAAAAGATCTTATGAAGTAATTCATAATCCTTGCACCATGCTTAAGTTATAAAACAAAATACTTTATATATTTCCCAATATTAAAAAAAATCTATCATATTAGAATATTAAGCACTGTTATATTAATAAATTAAACGTTTTCCCAATATATCATTTATTCATGAACACCCTTCATTATTTCGTTATTGCATGCGAAACATCCTGTTAGACGAACTACTCGTTTTGCCTATCCAGACCAACGATTACCTAAATAATTCATAAATTCCTGTTATGTATATGCTTCCACCTATTTCGGTAATTAAGCGGTTCCTTTCAATTCCCCGTTTTCAGAGCGGTTTAGTTTTTTTCCTTTTCATGGCTCTTATGACCACCCACCGAATACCCATAGAGTTTAACAAACCTATTCATCTTTATTTATGATGGCTTACCACCTTCGCGGTTCCGCATTTCATTGGTTATGGTTGCGTGAAGTTTTCTATTTCCCCGTTTCTCATTATGTTTCTTTGATTCGAACAAAAAATAGTTTGCCAATTTATTGTGCGTTCAGACGAGGATAAGGAAACTGAATAGACAATTTATCTTGCACTTGCATACACCAGCTTATCGAAAGAAATTTTGAATTGTTAATTTGATTCTGTCGGTGTATGTGTGTATATGCACGAGTCAATTGCCAGACGTAATGGTGCATTTGTTTTTCCTTAATCTTCTATCCCTGTACACAATGTTTGGGTATTTCGAAAATAGAGAAAAAATGTAAAGGGAATTTACATTACGCTCTCATTTTCCAATCAGTTATTCAATGTGTTGATTTTAGGATACAAAATTACAGAAGCACATGAAAAACTGAAATTATTTGTTATGTTTTTTGTATCTCATTAGCTAATTGATTTACTCATGGGAAAATCTTTGTAATCATTGTTCCAAATTTGAAACAATATAAATTTAAATTATACTAAATTTTTTAAGTTCCCTTGGGAACTAAGTTAATCTATATTGTTTTCTAATGGTGAAGTTAACATTGAGAGGGGTTGATATATCCGTAGAGGTCAATGTGTTTAATATACACACATAGTTACTAATTAGTTTATTTATTTGGTTTCGAAATCATGATAATAATGAGTGGGTTCTATGTATTTTTTTGTGTTATTAGTTAGGTTTTCATTCGTAATACATATAACTATATTTAAAACGGAATACCTCAAGTTTGCTTAAGATTTTGGAGTTTACCAATGGTGTTCGATATTTTAGCTTTCTTATTTACATGGGTATCAGGCAAGATGCCACTCCAATTACCCCGGTCTTTAGCTAACTGCCATCACATGCGTTCATAACGTTGCTTGAGGTCGGTTTCTACATGTGCTCGCCACCTAAGACGAGGTCTTGATCTACTGAATGCGGATGTTTTAACCGGGAATATGTCGCTGTATAGCTTATAATATTCTTTGTTTAATCTTTGACTCCATAGCCCTCCAACGCAAATGGAACCTTAGATTTTACAAAGAATTTAACACTCTAAACGATCCAGGATTTCTTCATCCGCTTTCGATATGGTCAATGGATCGGCTGCACCATAGACCAGAACTGGGATGATAAGGGTTTTATATAGTAACCATAGTGGTTGGATTGAGGTTTTTGTTGGTAAATTCATAGCTCGAAGAAACAGCCATTGGCAAGAGTAAAAGTGATGTCGGGATTCATAAAGTACAGTACCTGTAAATGGCGGCGTTCTATTACTTTCGTCGATGTTGTGTGTCGTTTGGGGTACATAGCATATACTGAGTATTACCCTAATTTTCTTTAAAAGTAAAATTTGGTAGTGTGAAAATGTCAAAAGAACATATACACTAAAAACAAATAGCTAGTTAAAATCGACAATTAAAAAAAGCGAAAAGCTTTCTTGTTATTTCTTTAACATTTTACTTAAATCGGCTTAAAATGATTTAGCATTAAGTAAATGGAAAACTTACCACCAGATATCATATCTGTGTCGTAGCAAGCTTTATACAGGTAGCATCAACGAGCAGAGATTTGCCACTGCATATAATATGCATCCACAGGTTCACCATTTAGTGCATTAGTGGGACATAACAGAACATATAAGTTATTTAGTTTAATATTACTAACAAAATCAATAAACGATGAAATTAAAATTAGACTATATAGCTATACTGTTAAACAAAAGACTTATACTACGGTTCTAGCATACAAATTCGCATAGTGTTTTCAAACTACTTTTACTAACATGCAGTTCAACTACATCGCTACATCGCATGCCATAGTTGTATTTATAATTGCTGATTAGGTATATGTAAAATTGGACATTGGACATCACAGTACTTCGCACATTAATGCAACGAACTACAGACACGTAAAATATTTAATCTGCGAAGGTTATGGGAACCTCCCCGGATTTTGCGCTTTTTTTCTAAAGCCAAATGTGAGAGGAACACAATTTACGCAATTTAGTATCTTGTGCTATTTTTATGAACAGTAATATTGTATTGGAAGTGACGAAGACAGGTGTTGTTGAACCATGGTTAACAGCGTGTAGCACGCTAGTGAATGCTCGGGCATCAACTCGTTGGATCAAGGGGTTGTTGCTTTTTAAATTTCTGTTGAAACATATTAAAAACCGTACCTGAAATGCTCCTACTATCACAAGATCAAAACCCGTCCTTTTGTCACCAACACAATTGTGGCAACTTGGGGATATCCTACGTCCTCCGACATAAATACTACCTCGCGACATTGTCTGTACTCACTCCCAACTATACACTCATTCAATTGTCATTCCCCATTAAAAAAAAATTAATATCTATATGTACTCACCGCTTTACGATGATGCTCCAACTGCTGTGCTCACGCCTGCTGTTGCTGAGGAGATAAATGCCTTCGCCTAGTCTTCGACTGATTACGAAATAAAATATTTATTGGATCACGCACTTCAATTTTCCCTTTTTCCAAATAAATATTTTTTTTGTTACAATTTTTTTTTTTGTGGGGGCTTGCTGGGAGGAAAAATCATCGAAAGACATTGCAGAGGTTTTATCGCGAGGGAACCTTCTGCAATAGTGAGGGACTTTAACCCGATCTAAAAAACCTCCCGAAGACTGACTTTTGTATGTCTTCAAGGAATCGCACCTAGTCGCTAGACTAATCAGCAATTTATTTTTCACATGTATTATATTTTATAAAAATATAAATTTTAAAAGAAATTCCGACGTTGGTCGGATTTCTATGAGTTTTGTTTGAAATTGTACTTAAGTTTCAGTTTTTCTACTGCTACATAGGTCAAGGGGTTTAACCCGTCTTAATCTCCTGACTATATTGTCGGTTCTTAAAAGCTGTGCTAGTTCTAAATTAACATGGCTGAGAAGCCTATCTCTGTGTCTTAGAGCTACTTTTATAGCTTCATCTTCAACCATTTCAATATATAGAACTCTATGTGGATCGGTGTTACGTATGTACCACGGTGCGTTAACTATGCTCCGTAGTACTTTGTTACAAATTTACCTTGGTGAATTGCTCTAAAATAAACTTAGGCAACTTAAAATACAAAAAATACAAAATAAAATACAAGTATGTACACGGAATTCTTCTCGTGATCGTTACCGCGCACACGGTTATAAATTAGCGGCATTATAATTTAAGATGCAGTATTTTGAGAAGCTACTTGGACTTCACAGAATATCAGTATCTACTACGGAAAATATTATTAAAACCAGGACCTATACAACTGGGCCCTTATAAACAGAATGGAACATTTTCTGGTGAAACTTATTCGGTTTCACGCTGCAAGAGTGATGGCATAGAGCAATAGTCTCGTCTTTTGAGCCTTCTAACCCAATGATGAATATTTTGAAAGTGTGTGCTTAAGCGGCTTAATTCCGTCAGAAGCTTTCCCATATTTGGATAGTCGAGGGCTGATACAGAATAGAATGGCGGTTCCGCTAATCTACCACGTATTCAGACGAACTGTGGACGGACTCCTGTAGGGCCGAGACGTCATCGCTCAGGGCGGATGAGAGCGACTGCGGTTCAGCAGAAATGTTTCCGATTGACCATAGGTGTAGATGTCAACAGGAGAACCTTTGTGGTTTCTACAAAAAAGTTGTCTTTAGGTAGTTTTAATTAGTTTATAAGTAGTTTTATTTATTATTTAAGTTAAAATGAAATAAAAAAAACACAAATGATACCAAGTTTAAAATAAAAAAAACTTTTCTTGATTGAAAAATAAAGATACATATTTTAAATAACCATATAAGATAATAGGCCAAAAGGCATTAGAGTTGAGTTGTTATTGTTTAATTTAGAGCATAGAGTCAGCAAATTGTCAGCAAAGTCAGCATTTAAGTTAGCTTTATGTTAAGTTTTAAGTTTAAGTTTTAAGTTGAAAAATGAATTATGAAAAAAAAAATATTATCGTGTGCCCCGTACAGGGTCAGACGAAGCTTCCGCGCGGTGAGGTTGGCTTGGTTTTTCGCTCCGTATAGGTGGCATCAAAAGCGGGGGTATTCCGATAGCACATTAGCACTTGCATTCTTCTGGTTCCCAACAATTTAAGGTTACTCTAGTAAAAATATCACTTACATTGATTTAAGGTAAATGTTGCGTTAAAAGTCGTGGGTAACATAATGTTCCTGTGATATTCACTTCAAGTTGACAACTCAGTGGTTGAATGATAAAAGTACAACCACTTGGTCCGCGAACGGCAGCAGAAGGCCAAGCTTGTTTTTTTGGAAAACGTTCACTTTCAGTTATAATGAGTAAGGGATTTTAGAGTGGTGCGTTTTAGGGCAGTACAAAAACAAATCTATTACAATCTCAGTCGAAATCGCGGTTAGCAAAATTGTTGTTTAAATGGTTAAATTATTTTAAATGTGTTTTTTTTTAAATTAAATTAGGAAATTGTTTGATATCATTACAATATATAAGCAAATTAAATGCGTCGCCACTAATATCTAATTCCATATAAGGGTAATAGTTTATTAATAACCACACGTCCAACCCAATAACCTGTGCGTAACATTAGTGAGAGGTTCCACTGAAAATATGCACACCCTGTAGAGACTTTCTTTATTCCAGCAGCGTGAAACTAACCTTTGTATTGTCTCTTCATCGCAATTTAGTTCTCACGGAAATTGCTATTGATTTCAACCACATGCTCAAATGAGCACCCTTTCAGCTAAACTCAATTCTCCAGCTAAAATAATTTGCAACTTTATACCCATAAGTGACACAAAATATAACTGTTTATAGTCTAATGCTAGTGCCCGAGCTTATTATGTTTTCACATCTCAATGACAACAATTATTTTTCTTTTCAGATACACGGATTCACGATGACTCGAATACGACACCACTGTGCATTTCTGTTGCTTCTGCTATATCTATCACATATCAAGGCATGGCGACCCTGTCCAGAGCTAAGTCCAGCCTTAAGACTTCCCTGTCGGTAAGTGTATCGCGCATAATTCAATCCACTTCGCATCTCGCCACATACTCGTAGAGAATGTATCTCATCGCGTCTCATAACTATCTATGTATACATGATAATATTTATAAAAGAAAATTTAATGACGAGCTGTGATTTCCGCATTTGGTGGCATCGCATCCTCTTTCCAGGTGCAACGTAGTGCCATTCGGACCGACTGGACAACTTGGTGCTGTTGCAATGGACTGTGATCGGGTTGTGTTCCACGGAGAAGCACCACAATTACCGTATGGTGCGCCGATCGTTTCGTACACACAACGCTTTAGTGGACAACAAGTTTTACCGGCTTTGGTGAGTTTTTTTTCCTTCTCATCCTTTGCCAATATTGTTGTTGCGTTGTAGTGTTTGTTATTGTTATTTTTTGAATGGTTCGAGTGGCGGCTCCGCGGTAATACAGAAATTACCAGAGAAAACGCTTATCGTTGAGATTTTGTTTGTGTCGATGCTCAAAAGAAGCGATAAAACCTTGCACAATGGCTATGAGGGAAGATGATAATAAATAAATAAATACCAGCAAGGTTAATACAGCCGCCAGGCATGCCAGATATTGAGGCGGGACTTTTATCGTTTTACATTATGTGGACGCATGGAATGCCGATTGCTGAAGAATGTGGATTGTTAAATTATCGGAAGCGACCGAAGATACAAATTATAAACAGGATGCTATAAGTGGTTTATGTTGCAAGTATATCATAGGTATGTGGAGACGGAATACAATGCCATAACCGGTTGTTGGTAGGTGTATCAGATCATTTTGAAAGATGTAGGTACATAAAATATCTGGAGGGCTATATTTTCAAAAACAAATCTTGCCCTCGGACCATATTAATACCTTTACGGCAGATCAAGGACATCTGTTATTGCAAGCACTTGTGTAATTAAAGTGCTTTTTTTTTGTTAAATCATGTTAAGTCAGCCTCGTGTTTAGTGCTTTGTAAAAAGAGAAGTAGATTTTCCACTCCATTGTTCTGTTTGTTGGGCAGTGTGAATGAGGTTAAAACTACTTATCAACGTTTCACTTTATTTATTTTATTTATTACCATATGATTATTGCTTTCTTTTTTCGCACATAAAATCTAACGATGCTTACAGCTAGTTGTAGTTATTTATTTTGCCTCAAATTTATTTTGGTGGGTCATTAAATTGAATTGTTTGTTAGACATTGACAGTATAGCACTTTTATACTCCAAACATTGTATACTCATCTAAATAAGGATAACAACGTTTTTTTAATGATATTTATATTTTTGAATGATAAATAAATTACATATGAGTAGCAGACTTAATTTTCAAATAGTTATTATAATGTTCTACACATCTGAATAAAGATAGTACGATTTTTTTTAATGAAATTTATATTTTTGAATGATAAATATATTACGAGTGTATAGCATAATATATTTTGAAATACCTTGATAAATTCAGGATATATCGCTAAATACTGTAATGTTCTATGTTATAGGGAAGTGTGCTTCAACATAGAACATTTCAGTATTGAGCGTTTGAAATGTTTTTTGAAGTAAATAATAATCGAATTTAGCTTTGCCATAATGAAAATATAGAATATTCATAGACGAAAGTTTTTGTTACAATAACCTGGAGTTTCTGAAATAAGATTTCATAAAAGTTGGTTTGATAATGTTTTCCAAGTTATTTTATGTCAGTATAACTGACAGGAAAAAAATAAACTAATCATATTCTAGCTAAGAATATGATATCAACATCACCACAAATATGATTTAAATTTTAAAACAGAATTATTTCATTAGCAGGCATATGGCGAGGATTAATCATTGTCGAAAGCCACCTGCTAATATTATCATGATACCACTAAGCCGGATTTAATTTCTAATAGATATTTTAACGTTAAACTAGTAAAAAATGTGAATATTAATTTCGTTGGACAATTTATATTGAATTTACTAAAAGTCCGCCACCTATCGGACATTTAGCCGTTTTAATATACATAAAAAATGCTCGCATGTGCATATATTCTTCTATAGATATGAATTTTTTATGTAACTACTGTAGCGCATCCTAACGAGACTATTCATTAATACCAAAATTTTCACGAAAAAAATATCTCGAGAAATATATACCTACACAATTTCTGAATTGCAACCAATTAAAATAAAAATAAGAATTCACTTAATCCCAAAGCCATCTACCGGATACAAGTTGAATTATATGTAAATCGACGGTCCTGTTTGCGTTGACGGGCCAGAGATAAGTTGATATAAAAACACATAAATAATTTGTAGCTAACATCGATGTTTTCTTAAGGCCAAAAGTAAAAGCAAAGGACTTCACAAACAGCACAAAATCCGCGTGCAAGAGCAGGCGGCAATTTTGTTCAACAAAAATATTATCAAAAAATTATACAGTTACCAGACATACACAAACAATAAGAACGAACGAGGTACAACTGGGTCCTACGAACTTGCTTTTGTAGTTCAAGAAGGTTTGAATGTTTTAAATATAACAGATCTATATATAATAGAACAAAATGAGATTGAAATATGTAAATATGTATATAAAAAATTAAATTACCAATTAAATAATCAAATTTATATAAAAACTTGCCCTTAATTTTCTATACCGAAAGTTAAAAAAAAACTTCAGTGGGTGAAATCCTGGAAATTAAAAATGGATAGGTTTTTAAAATTTCTAAGCAAAAAAAAACACAAAAATTAATGTTAAACATCGCTCCAAATAACATTGATGCATCGATGTTTCCGGATTTGAAACATCGATTGCAAACATCAATGTTTTCGGACCAAAACATCGATGTATCTTTTGCATCCCTAATTCGAATTAACTCCATTAAAAGCTTAAAAGTTTAAAAGGTTACTTTATGTTTTTATTCAATTGCCAACACATTAATAATTTGCCGTTTGAAAGATAAAAGTTTGTACTAGAGGAACTTATTTGATAGATAAGTGATGGCTTAACTCATTAACTCAGTTTTATTTGAGCTCGCGTCAGAAATGAACACCAGCAATTATAAAATTCGCCATATTTCACAGAAAGCACAAGTCATCCGACTTAAAATTTTACATATGGTTCATGGTCCTGATACTGTAGACAATAGCCATGATCATCATATCAATATGCAGTTTTCGTCTATCCCGCTATGGTAATTTCGTCGTCAAAAATGCATGTAAGCACAGATACTAATAGGGCTGGCGATTAAAACATGCTAGATGGATGGAATGTTTTATTGTGACCTTCATTGAAAGACTCTTATTTATTTACTTTATAGCCCGATCATGGTGATTAGCAATATGAAAAATGTCTGTCCCATTTTGTTGCAAACAGTAACCAGGTATTTTATGAGATGGGCATAATAGAATTAACATAAAATGGCAAAAATGTATCAATTATAACGGGCATATTCGACCTAAGTCGTAACATTTCTACGATGAAATGGTTAACTATGGGAAAAAAACTAAATGACAGCATAGCTAGTTTCAGTGATTTAATATTTCATTTCAGAAATAATTTGCTTAGAATTGCAAAGGTTTGTAAATAAACAATCATCGTTCTATTGTTTTTATCAATTCGAAGCGGTTCACATTTTGTGTATACATTATATTAATCATAGGCTAGATTGTTTAGTTTTAAGGGCATTCGTTTGAGATATTTGTGTTGTAACTCTAGACCATATTAGCACAAGCAGCATTATGATAAAATAAGATTAAAATTATTCGCAAAAATTATTTTTACCTTTATCTAAGCTTAATAATCACAGCTGGATGTACATTATTGTTATAAGAATCCACCCCACCATTGCATAGAGAATTATACAAATACGTTTACGAAATTTCAGCAATACACCGAACATGTTCAAATCTATTTAGAGAATTTGACCAATTTTAATGTACAATATCATTACGAAGTGTCAAATTCCAAATGTTTGTTTGCATTACTAATAGTTTCTCACCTTGTTTAGATACACAAATATTCATTTGTTAATCACATGTAGGTATTCTTGGATGAATTTTTTTGATAGTCATCTGTTCAGATCAGATATCAGGATGTGCTATTAAACTCTTTTTTTTTCTAAACTAAGAATCTAAGAATATTTACTCCGTTTTATAATTTAAGCAACTATTAAAGTAAGATAACATCGTTCTCTAGAAAAGGAAGAGTTCTAATAAAGGTAATAATCAAATGAAATGAAACCGCAAAAGACTAACTTTTTTCGAAGAAAAAGTAAAAGGGAAACTTAACAACCAAACAAAAGCAAAACAGTCACACATTCTAAGAACATGGGGTTTTTGTTTCTTTTTGTCTTTCCATTTTCGAACTCGTTTCGAAATTTTGCTTTCACTTTGAATTATTTACCAAAGTATACGCGTCAATGCAATTATACGAACAGAGCTTTTCAGATGATAAAATGGAAACAATTAAGTTTGAACAAATTTTCGCTGTTTGGTCGCAATAATTAATACGTAAAGAAACTCTCGCCGACGAACGTGCATACACCATTATCCCCGTCATAATTAAAATAATTATAATAACGCCAAAGCGTGCGACTACCTACTATAAATTATACCACATAAAAACATACAAACAACAGCACCCTGCTTACTTAGTCAATTCATTATAATATACTCTGGCGAAATTTGATTGATGTGTAACAAAGGTAAATAAGCCGAGAGCATAGCGAGTGCGCAACGAAAAAGCAACTGAAGCAACTGACAATCACCTCGAAAGTATTGGGAATGACATCGCTGGTGCTACCGACAAATGTTAAAATATGATCTGCCAAATTGATTCACACAAAAAATGAATTTTATTAACATAATAAGAGATATAGATACGAGTACCATCTTCGCCAGTCAAAAGTTTCACTACGCGACGCAATAGCGTCTTGGCGCACAGTGGGTCGATTTCCTCTTTTGGAAGGCATGTTTTTTTAAGACAGACTTCCATTGTTTATCATAACTGTTGAAGAGGATTCAAATGTTTTACATGTCGGCATATGTGATATTAGGGTAAGAAAACAGTTTATTGGCTATAGTGACATTTTTTTCCGTAGTGAGGTCAATTAGTACAAGTCCATTGCCAGATGTGGCGTCGTTTAAGACTTGCATTATAAAATCCCGGTATGACTTTATGATCAATGATCAAACATCGGTAGTCGCTCATAAGTTTTGTTAAAAAAAACGTATAAGCAGTTTTCCGCAATATCATATTTTCCTCCATCGGAAAACTTAGCCTTGGTTGATTGTAACAATGCGTTTGCCAGTGTCTTAAAAGCACAAGACTTCTCGCCTAATTCTGGCAGTTATATCAAATCCACATCCGACTAATCGCTCTTTCCTCTCACTAAAACACAGATGTCAGAGTTTTTCAGCCTGTTTTTGCTCGTCCCCTCCCATTGTATTTCCTTGCTATCAGTAGTGACTGCTTTGTAGCAGCTTAGAGCTTCCGATACTTGTTGCACTATGTGCCTTAGTGTGAGGAAACAACTTCTCCACGGTCAAGTTACTACGCACTCGGCAGGCGCCACGAGAAGACTCATTTTAGGAGTTGGCGGTCAACAGCTAGGTGAAAGTGGTTTCATATAATGGCAACTGCCTAACATTTGATATAAATAAATATGGTTTTGCGTAATATATTACCAACCTGAAATTTTAATGTCAGAATTACCAAAACGACCCACTGTACGCCAATGTACACGTACTCAAACATCCTCATGATCATCTCACCATCATCTTGGTTTTCGATATTCGACAGCACTGTGCGTATTCTGCAAATGAGGCCAATGATCTCCAGAATGTCGGTCATCATTTGTCCCCACCACTCCTTCCGACATTTCGAGACATTGGAAACAACTTTCATTCATACAGACGGAGATTGGGTTTGGCACAAGTGAAATTATTTTGTTTGCATTCAAGTTGAAGGAAGGCTATTAACATACCTTTTTATGCGATGACATTGTTTGTTAGCGCTGAATTTTAAATGCGTTCCACTGGTTTGCGTACGGCTAGCTACAATTTGTCACTGTTGGCAGTAGTTATACTGTGTGCGGTACTTTATTCTTTCTTACAAAGAAGAGATGAGGAATGTTGTCAGGAAGAAGTTGTATTTCGGGTTATAGCTATGTTTTTTCTATACCTACTAATCGAGTTTGAAAAGATGGAATATTTCTGGAAAAAAGTTGTTGGGCCTTCATGGAACTTAGCTTTTGGGTAATTGAAGCATTAACACAATATAAATAATTCTACTAGCTAAATAGACATGTTGTCAGCTTAAACTTAAAATGAAACCAAAAACAAAACTAGCAAATTGTGAAGATATATATCTGAAATAAAAAATAGACTTCTATTAATTTAAATAAAATGGCTGATTTATTTAAAGTTTTTTTTTTATAAAAAAAAAGTTAATCGGATAACTATACCCTGTCCCATAGTGATATATTAGTTTTGATACATAGTTTGTAACAAATAAAAACAAATTAGGTAGATATAGCTCGAAGTACAGGTATGGATCGACTCAGAATTGCGTGCTGAGTTGGTTGAGCCATATCTGTCTGTCAGTTCGTCCGTCTTTCTGTATGACAGCAATGATCAATCAGCTACTTTTTCAAGGATGGAATGCGATAGCGTATTCACAATGTCTTATCAAAATTTTGTCAGAAGCGACTCAAATGATTTGGGCTAAAATATGATTTTATACAAATATCGAAAATAAAATTGCAAATTATAGTCAACAATCACGTACGCAAATATATTGTAAAATAACGACTTCATGTTAAAATGTTAACATTCAAGGTTTGGGGATGACTCTACTCAACACATAACATCGCATACCTACACGTTTTTACCAAAATGATTGATATTCCCGAAAACGGTTTTTACGGATTGGATTATAAAGGATAGTTGTGTTATAAAACATACTTAGCTTCTTAAAAAGGGTCCATTGTCAATTTCGTTGAACTTGTTGAAACATCGTCTCCATAAAAAATAAATTTTTTAATTTCCTCGGGCAATTTGGTGAAATGAGGACGGACTTTTTATTAAAATGTTATTTCCGTCGAATCTCCGAATACCTATTCAAGAAACTATTCATACGATAAATAATTACTAATACTATAAAATAACAACACTTTTTTATGAATTTGCAGGCATTTGGAACCCTGAAACTGCCAATTGAGAAGTTAGACCTATCTAACAATTTAGTACGACGAATCGCAGAGAAATCCTTCTTTGGTCTTCAAGTACGTATATGTTATATTTCACAGACATTTTTTCTTATATATTTACCAAATTCTCCTTCCTTTTATCTAGGATACGCTCTTTGAATTACGTTTAGCAAACAATTTGCTCGGTGACAGCTTGAATCCAATTTTCTCTTCATCCGAATTCCATCCATTAATCAATTTGAGAATTCTTGATTTATCTGGCAACAAAATCAAGTCAATTGAAGAGGGTCTGCTAAAAGGTTGCGGCAATCTAGAGGTAAGTACTAGAAACATACATACCTTACACAACAAAATGCAAACGATAAAATGGAAGGGAAGGAAAGAAAAACTGCTAACGATATTGCAAATAGTATTTATTTGCATTACAGATTGTATGGTTATGGTTATATTATATCTACATTCAACAACGCGACGGACAACATTCCTGTGTACATCAAAACGAAGTAAATACATACGCATGTTGCATCTAAAATGAAATGTTGTAATGGATTTCTCAAGAAGAAAATTCTGAACTAAAGTTCAAGGCATGCATTCACAAATCGCATTCAAAGTACATACATGCTACAAGCAATGTACATTGTACATACATTATCGCAATTAAATCGAATTGGAAGAAAATCGATTGTTTATTTTATTTTGAGGACTTTATTGAACATAGTAAAATCTTTGTTAAGAATGGTAATTTTAATAAGGTTCGTTTTTAAGAATAGGCTTTTTAATTCCTTTCATTACATACAGCAGTGTTCTAAATGTTGGAAATTGTATGTTTATATATTTCTATTGAATAACAAAACAAAGCGAATATAGCGGTACCAGTCTCAAAGCTTCGGTTATAGTTATCATTGAAAATTGAAACGCAACATTGAAAATTTTATTTTCGAATTTTTAGCTAATTTAAACAACTACATTTGTTATTCTTTGTAAATTAAACTTGTTACTATTTCAACACCCAGTATACCGCAATAAATACCGCGACCAATGTCCACTTGACAAGTAGTCCTGAACAAAAGAACATTCCGTCAAAAATGCAGCGTATGTTTGTATTTTTGTATGTTTTTATACAGACATACATATACATATGCATATATACAGACATAATGTTTGTATGTTTGCATTTTTTTATGTTTCCATGTTTGTATGTTTGTTTGAAGTCTATAACTAGCTAAGCCACTAGAATGACACAATACCTAGCTACATATCCCAAAGGACCTATAGGCTATATTTTTTATTGGATATTTCAAGGTGCGTGACATTTCCAGCAAAGTGGTCATAGAACCTCTGATATTAGCGCTTTGAGAACAATATTTTTTCTGCCGAAGCGGTTTTTTTTTGATTTCATAAAATATGACCCAAAAGTAGTTCCGCAAAAAAATGGCGCAAAGTCCTCCCCGTTTTTCTTGGCAAACATAGTTGTCTGTGTGCTGAAAAGGAATTTATTACCAAAAAATGTAACTGGAAATTAAAATGTTTTATATATTTTTTATTGAGGTATTCAAATTACTTAAAAATAATTTATAAAGAGAAGAATATAAAAATAAAACATAATAAGTGCTAATCAGTGAAGGGATCAGTGGTGCTATGGTTAGTGCGATGAATTGCGGCGTAGAAGGTCTGGGTTCGATTTCTAGCCTAAGCAACACCTAAATGATTTTCGATTGTCAAGAAAAGCTTATCTCGATTAAATCGTTAGGATTCAACATAAAACAGGAGGTCCCGCTATCGTGCAAGAAGTACACTCGCACTCATGAATGGTTGTAAGAAAGCTCGGCCCTGGGTACTAACGATCCTGTTGCGCCAAAAAACTGTATTTTACTTTTTTACTGAAAACGCCCCAAGAAGTGAGCATCGCACATAGCATTTTATGTAAGAAACATAGATACTCAGAATGTCTAAATATCTTGCTTAAACCACTCCAGTGAAAATCTGCTAGGTGTTGCTACGGCTGGGAAAAAAAGTAAGAACCTGTTTTCAGTACAATTTTAAGGTAATTCGACAAAGCCTTCGATAAAGCACTTACAATGTCCTATGTGAATTAGGTCATAGGGGTATATTGTTCAGTTCGCAAATGTTGATCTGGGATTATGAAAATCGGTATATTAGCTCTTTGTTCATAGATTCAGTCCATGAATTAATATTTTTATAGCCCTCAAATCGGCGCCACTTTTCAGTAAAAAACCTCGGTCTTGGTCAAAAGAAAGTGAATTTGGATAAAGTTTCTAATCAAGATATTCAGACAATATAATTTTCTATATTTTACCCATATAAAGTATTAAGACACTAAACGCTTCGCACAGTGGATTGTAGCCTTATCATATGCTTTTTATTTCAGTCAATGCGGTCGTTCTTGGGAATTAATCCAGTCTCAAAAGAAACGTTTTTTCCATTTCTGAAAAAAAAAACAAAATGGTAAAGCCATCTTCTTCTTAACAATATCGTTAGAGCAGTTATCGAAATAATTTTCTTTTAAGAAAACTGTTGTATGGGAGGTAAAAATAATTTAATTGCTTGGATTCCAATTCAAAAACCCCTCTATTTCACTTAAATCGGCCGAGTACTTTGGGGTACAGTATTAATAGACTGCAGAATCCGAACGGCAAGTTGAAGACCACTTTTTGGTTTTAGGTTTCCTTAAAACATAAGAATTTGAAAAACGTTCAGCTTCGAACTTTCTTCGAACATTCTGAAAGTAATTTCAGAACGTAACCATAACCTCAATTTCCATAAACCTGACTGTCTACCATTTTTATAACTCAATCAAACTTTTAATTTTTTCACTTTCCAGGAGCTGTACTTGGATCGAAACAGTCTCTCAGATGTTCCCTCAAACTCACTCAATGGACCAGAGGATCTAAAAATATTGTCATTGCGCTATAACTATATAAGTAAAATATTAAAATAAAATTTATTAAAACAAAATCAATTTACATACATATAATTTTGCAGCTACCTTACATCAACAATCCTTCATTTCTCAGCCTAGCTTAGAGGTTATAGATCTACGTTACAATGCCATAAAGTCTATTGAAGGCCTAACATTCCAAGGCTTGCAGGGTGTTCATGAGATACGACTCGGTGGCAACCGTATAACAAATTTAAATAGTGATGTCTTCGAATCGATACCATCGCTTCAAAAATTGGACCTATCCGAAAATTTTATTACAAAATTTCCAGCGGTTTCGCTAGAAAGCGTAGGTGCAATGAAAACGTTAAATTTATCCTCCAACATGATACAGGTTCGTACTTTTGACATTTTCAACTAACTTATACATGTGAACATTTTTAATTACATTTGTATAGCGAATTGATTTTAATCATCTGCAAGTTGTTAAGGGACTTGAGACCTTAGATCTAAGTCGAAATGGAATCACAACCATACCACCCGGTACCTTCCGCGAACTAGGTGTATTAAAGTATCTCGACCTTAGTTTAAATTCACTAAGAACGGTACGTCAGAAAATTCCAAAGCAACTTTCTCCAATAACGTTTTTTTTTATTTTGTTAAGATCGAAGACGATGCATTGGAAGGTCTTGACAGTCTGCAGATTCTCGTGATTCGAGACAACAATATTCTTCTAGTCCCAGGCAGCGCTTTAGGTCGACTTCCAAAGCTGTCGTCCCTCCACTTAGATTTCAACCGTGTTGCAGCCTTATCATCAGAAATTCTCGGATCAATTCAACCTGAAGAAATAACTTCTATGACGCTGTCGAGAAACGTAATTCGAGAGCTTCCATCGGGAAGTTTCCAGATGTTTGCCAAGCTTCGATTTTTAGATTTATCGGGCAACTCTCTAGCCGTGATTGGAGCAGATATATTCATGGGATTAGAAACATCTCTTCATGAACTGCGTTTGTCTCAGAATAGAATAACTGGACTGGGAAACATTCCATTGGCCCTCACGGAATTAAGAATCCTAGACTTAAGTAGCAATAACATAGCTGACATACCGCGAAATGCCTTCCAAGGATTAGAAAGTCTACAGTTCCTAAACATGAGTGGAAACACTCATTTGGCACCCATTCCTTCCGCCCTCATAAGACCATTAAATAAACTTCAGATTATCGATTTTAGCCGATGTTCCATTAAACAGCTCTCAGGGGACTTATTTGCCACATTGCAGGATCTAAAACAAATTTACTTACAAAACAACAATATCCAAGAGATCAACGATGGAACCTTTGTTGACCTTTGGAATATTACGTCTATTGATCTGTCACATAATCATATTTCATCCATTCGACCAGGCGCCTTCGTCAATGTCATGAATGTCAAACGTTTGAACTTAAAGGGCAATCAATTGAGTGCGTTTAAGGGTGAGTTCTTCAACACCGGAACTGGCTTAGAGGAGCTTGACATATCTGACAACCACCTAAGTTATCTCTTCCCATCGTCCTTCCGCATTCATCCACGTCTTAAGAAGATCATAGCTGCCAACAACAAATTCAGCTTTTTCCCCGCTGAACTCATATCCACCTTGCAGTACCTGGAACATATAGATCTATCTATGAACCAATTAAAGAGCATAGAAGAGCTTGACTTTGCCCGCTTGCCAAGGTTGCGAGTGCTCATGGCAGCCGATAATCATTTGGATTCTCTCAGCGAGATGGCATTCCATAACTCTACCCAACTTCAGGTAATAAACTTGGCCAACAACAAATTAGACCGTATCGGTGAAAGGACATTTGAGGGTTTAGTGCGTCTTGAACTACTAAATTTGAACGGCAATCAGCTCACAGAGCTACCTGACTCTATTTTTGAAAGGTCAAAGCTGCAGATGTTAGAGAACATAAATCTAGCTTACAATAAGTTCGACTACGCTCCATTGAATGCTCTTCAGAGGCAGTACTTCTTTGTAAATTCGGTGGATCTAAGTCATAATAAGATCAGAGCGATTCCAGCCGACGATAGTATCATGGTTAACATAAAAATGTTGGACCTGTCATACAATCCACTCTCAGAGGGTGCTATCAAGAACATTCTGAATGAACCAAAGACAGTACGAGAGCTTAATTTGGCCGCCACTGGAATTCAGCATATAGACGCTTTGGAAACACCTTTTCTCCAATATCTGAACCTATCAAACAATAACTTGCGACAAATTAACGACGACGCCTTCCAACGAACAACACTTCTCGAAACACTTGATCTTTCTGGCAATAACTTGGACGACCTCAGCAAACTATCGAAGGCATGGCCAAAATTGTCAATGCTGGAACATTTGGATTTGTCAAATAACTCATTTGAGACAATCTCTCAGGGGGATTTCGAGCACTTGGACATGTTAAAATCCCTCTCAATCTCAAATTTGGAGAAATGTACGAAGATCGAAAAGAATGCCTTTAAACACATTCCCAATTTGGCCATTTTGGATGCATATAACCTCCCACTTTTGGGTTACCTAGATATGCAGGGTATTCTTGAAGTTCTTCCCGGGTTGGAAAAGATCGATTTAGAAGTGAAAGATCCCACCATTGGAATTGATCAAATTCAACCTGCAAAACACCCGCGGTTAGAAACAATTGCCTTGAGAGGAGAACGTTTAAAATCGATTTCATCCGGTACCCTAGCTGGTCTTAAAAGCAGTGACTTGACCATAAAACTCCAGAATACTTCACTATCTGCCCTACCACCGGCACTACTTTTCCCAGTCCCAAGATCATCGCATCTAACACTAGATATCGAGGGATCCATGGTGACTGTTCTATCACCACAGTTTCTGAATGCTTTGGAAGACCGTAGGTCAAGCCTTGAACTCAAAGGACTAAATAGCAATCCCATTCATTGCGACTGCAATGCCCGTGCTCTTCGAAGATGGCTGCCGAATTCTCATATGGCTGACGTTGAATGCTCATCCCCGGAGTACCTAAAAGGCAAAAAGCTCATAGAAGTCGGTGATGACGAACTAACCTGTGATCCACGCCGCATGACCACAACCACTCAACGTCCTACAAGTATTTCAAAGTCATCCTCAAAGCTTCTTACACGTTCCACCACACAAGAACCGATGATTATCTGGAGCTTAGAACCAACTCAACCCCCAATGAAAATCAAGACAAAAATGCCAGGCATGAAGCAGCCCATCATGAACAATGATGATACCCTAATCATTGGCATAGTAGGCGGTGTTGTGGCCTTCATAGCTATTCTCATTATAATCATTTGCATTGTGCGTTTACGTATGAGTAGTGCGGAATATCATAATGGTCCGGTAATTGGAATTTCACCGATGCCAATGGGTCCGGGAAGTGTGCAAGTCAGTTACAAAGGTGCTCCAGCGACAGCTCTCTATGCGGTTCCTCCATATGCTGCACAAAACTATGCAACCCTACCGAATAAAGGAATGCATCATTCACAGCAAAACCTTTCACAGCGACAGGCAGCTTATTCGACGATGGGTAGGATGACGTATTTCGGAAATGGCCAACAACAACAGCAACAACAACAGCAACAACAACAGAATGGACATTCGAATAATCATCATCAACCGTACATCATATATCCGGATGAGAAAGCTTATAGGTAACAAGTCAGGTTAGGAGGAGCAATTTTTTGTCGTGTATAGAATGAGTGGATGTACAATGTACATGGAAGATTCAGGAGTCATGAATATAACATCGAATGAAGACAAAAAGGATAAAACAATATCGAGGAAAAAAATTCATGAACGCTGTCTAGTAACTTGCTTTAAGTCAGTTGCGTAACATTTACGTGACGTTTATTTATAAAAAAAAGTAAGCCCCTAAGGAGATTTCAAATGAAAGCCGATCGATAGAGTTAATAAAACTGCAAATGTTTTGTACTTAAATAAGGATCAAGAAGAAGAAAAAAACATAGATTAAGTGTAAGTGTACATAGAAATGTTAGCGTATTTTCGATGTGTGTATGTTAAATAAAAACATGCGATAGAATAATTTTAATTTAATAATGTGGTTGTAAAGAGATATTGGACAGACATTGTATTGGCAGAAGACTAACAAACTGATATATAAAAATGAAATCGAAATAAAACACTAGCTATTTAATTTAAGCATCGAAGTTGATTGTTTTTTTTATTACCATATATACATAACATACATGTTCCATGGCGTCCCATTATTTTTTTCATCTGCCACTGCAAAAACTGTCATTTTAGAAAATAGGCTCATGTTTGGCATCCTGGCACTATTTGGCTTTCAAAATTTGGCGCTGTGATCGATAATTATCAATTTCTTAATCTTTTATTGTCGTTTATTATTTCCTGATCTGCCAACTTAACCAAAAAAAAACCATAATAAAAAAGGGACATTGAAGAGATGGATTGAAGCTAGTAAGAAAAAATAAAGCAATTGCAACAGCTAATATTTATCACGTTTTATTATTTTCAGAAAAAAGAGAAATGTGCGCTTACTAAAAAGGGCTCATTCTACAGACTCAGTTGATAAGACTGCTAAGCATAGCCAAGGATTTCTTCACCAGCTTTTAAGCAGGACTGTACATTTTCTTCTTAGTAGTTCGACTGAGGGTCTTTCTACTATGCCTTCTCAGCGATAGGGTATTCAAAGTTTCACTTAGCGGATTGTTTTTTTGTGTGTATATCATGAAAAGTATTAATTATTATAGACTGAAATGTATGGAAATTGTTGTTTTTGAGAAAAGTTGTTCTTCTCTAATAATGTTGTTCCACTGAACCCTAAAATCTTTGCTGAACGAGCGGAGAAAAATCTGTGAGGATCCCGTGAGTGGAACACGCCTATAGTATTCCAAACACAACTACGAAAGCTGGTTGTTTTCACAGCAATCTATTCTTAATAACAAATATCAAGCCATCCATGGATTGACGTATATGGTAAGCAACTCAACACAAAATCATTATTTAAATGATGGGATGAGATAGGGGGTTAAATAATTCGTACAGTGGATTGTATTTTTTTTTTATTAACATACAGTTTTTATGTCGTATACCTCTAAGTACCTCAAATATATTCGAAAAATTACGGATATGTCCAACCAAGATATAAAAAATATTAATCAACCACAGAGAGTGAGAAATAAGGCGGCGAACAAAAACACTTAAATGGAATTGGGTAGGACATAGCTCCAGAATATAGGACCAAATATGGACAAAATGGGTAAATGGCTAGATAAGCAAATGTTTTTTGTAGGAAAACGCCCCCAAAACGTGGAGTGGCAAAAGACTTTGTATAGACGAAAAGTAGCTGTTGGGATTGTCAGACACTTTCTCTGCTTCATCGGACAGAGAACTTAAACAAAGCCGGACGGACGGAAGGACGGACGGACAGACAGACATGTCTAGATCAACTCAGCTGGCGATTCTGAGTCGATACGTACACTTTAAGGCATGTATATCAAGATTATTTCTGTTATGTTACAAACTTAATGTTAAATCTAATGTGCCCCTATGGTATAGGATATATAAACTTCCTTTTTTGTCGAATCTAAATAAACCTTAAATACTATCTGAACAATATTTGGTGACGGATGAACCGAAAGGCCAACGGCAGCGCTCAATCCCGTAGTGGGTACTGATGGCCCCGTGTCCTACGGGTATCTAATAAATTGGAACTGGCCCTCCAGGTTGGGGGTTGTGCTTTGGGTTAACTACCCAATTATGGAAAAATCTAACGGTTAGGAAGTAACCAACTAGCCTCGGAAAGGACTGATTCTATTGTTGACGACACGGCTAAACGAAAAAAGGACAACGACGTTGGTATCTGCACATGGAACAACTAGCGGAAGCACTAAACTGCTACAAAGCAGACATTAATTACTGCCATCCAGGAAATACGATGGGATGGGCCGGTCAAAAAGAGGATGAAAAGCTGTGACATCTACTACGGAACGTGATATAGTGAGCAGAAACAGCGACTATTCGGATGCGGATTTGTTATAAGTGCCAGACTTAGGGAAGAAGTCTTATGTTTCCAAGACATTAGCGAACGCATTGTAACGATCCGCATCAAGGCCAAGTTCGCCAACATTAGCCTTATATGCGCTCACGCCCCAGCGGAGGAAAAAGATGATATAGCTAAGGACTGCTTCTATGAGCTCCTTGACAAAACCTATGAGCGACTGCCGAAGTACGATGGTAAAATCGTGCTGGGAGATTTTAACGCAAAGGTAGGAAGATAAGACATCCTAAGCAGTATTGTTGGAAAACATAGCCTACACGACAAAACTTCTGGTAACGTACTTAGGCTAATTGACTTCGCTACGGAACGAATGGCCACTATAGCCAGCACACGGTTTCCTCACCTCGATATCCATAAGGGGACATGGCGGTCTCCAGATCAACGAATGGTCAATCAAATTGATCTCGTAGCGATAGACAAGAGGCGCGCCGAGAACATTCCGAGGAGCTAACATCGACTTCGACCACTACCTTGTTGCAGCCAAGGTTAGAATGCGGATATCCACCACGCCACAACAATTCCAGAAATATTTAAAAAAAAACTTAATGCCGAAAGACTGCAATCGCAAGAGACCGCCAAGATCTTTGCGCAACGCGTATCCCTAAACCTCTCGATTAACACCACACCACCAGCATCGAATGTCGAAGAACTATGGCAACGATGCCAACAAGCCATTAGATGAGGCGCAACTGATGTGCTAGGTTTCTCGCGCCCACCAGCAAGAAACCCCTGGTTTGGTGAGGAATGCCGACCAAGCCAAGAACGAGGCCTACAAGGCTAAGCTGCAGGTGAAGACGAGAGCTGCCGGTGAGCTCTATAGACAGAGAAGAAGGGAAGAACACCGGCTTTTTAGAAAGAAGAAAAAAGAGGATGAAAAGCGCGCGATCGAGGATATAGAGAGGCGCCACTCCAGGAAAGATGTTCGCAAGTTTTATCAAAGTGTAAAACGTCAAAGCCAAGGATACAAGGCTCGAACAGAATCCTGTCGAGATGAACAAGGAAATATATATCGTAGTTGAGACACAGTTGATGCTGAGGATATGGAAGAACCACTTCTGCAGACTGTTAAACGCTGTCAGGCAGAACGAACCATTCAATATTGGCAACGACAGCGAATGCTGCCAACCACCCGACCTGAGTGAAGTCAGGATAGCAATATCTAAACTGAAGCTTAATAAGGCTGCCGGAAATGACGGCCTTCCCGCCGAGCTTTATAAAGCCGGCGGAGATAACTTAATAAGTAACATCCACCAACTCATAAGCCGAATCTGGTCTGAAGAAAGTATGCCTGAAGAATAGAACCTCACCATCCTTTGCCCGATCCACAAAAAAAAGGAGACTTCGCCAACTACATAGCCATAAGTTTCCTCAACATCGCATACAAAATTCTATCTGCCGTAACATGTGAACGTCTGAAACCGTTTACCAACAACATTATCGGCCCTTATCAGTTCGGTTTTAGGCCAGGAAAGTCCACAACTGATCAAATCTTCACACTTCGGCAGATCCTGGAAAAAACCCAAGAAGTCCAAATCGATACCCACCACCTATTCATCGATTTCATAGCCGCATACGACAGCATTTATAGAGACGAACTAAACAGAGCCATGTCTAGTTTTGGTATACCGCCCAAACTCGTCCGTTTGTGTAGGATGACGATGGAGAATTCTCGCTGCTCCATTAGGGTCGGAAACGACCTCTGACACATTCGATACCAAAAAAGGATTTAGGCAAGGCGATACGCTGTCATGTGACTTCTTTAATCTGATTCTTGAGAGGATTGTGCAAAACTCACGAGCCAACACCAGAGGCACAATTTTCGAAAACTTTACAACTACTAGCATACGCCGACGATATTGACGTCATTGGTAGGACACAACGTGATGTCATAGCCACGTTTGCAAGTATAGGAAAAATGGGTTAAGCAGTAAATGAGGGCAAGACGAAGTATATGCTGTCAATACGAGAGGACGCACAACATCGACGAATTGGACAGAACCTCACCATTGACAGATATAACTTTGAAGTAGTACGGGACTTTATCTAACTCGGCTCCGCTATTAACTCTGACAACAACATCTTGTCAGAAATTAAACGAAGAATTACTCTTGCCAACCGCTGTTTCTTCGGGCTAAGAAGGCAATTCAGTAGTAAAGCCCTCACTCGAACTACTAAGGAGATCTTATAGAAGACCCTGATCATGGATGAAGAAATCCTTGGTCGATTTGAGAGGAAAATTCTTCGAAAAATTGACGAGCTATGGTCAAAAAACTCAGCATTAGACGTTGAAGATGGCTAGGACATGTAGAACGAATGGACACCAATACTCCGGCTCGCAGAGTCTTCGTTTCCCAGCCACACGTCGGACGCAGTAGAGGAAGACCTCGTCTTAAGTGGCGCGCAGAAGTAGAAACCGACCTCAACCAATATGGGCTAATTTCAGAGGCATGTTGGTTGAGGCCCAGGTTCATTCCGGACTGTAGCGCCACTTAACAAGTCCACATTTTAGTCATTTTACGGATGGAATTTTATAGGATATTAAACGATCCGCACAGGTGGATTGTAGCAGCACTTGCTTTATTAGGAGCAACTTAAATCCCTGTGCATTTCAGCAGAAACTGGTTTTATTCAGTTTTCCCTAGGTTCTATTCCCTAAAAATTCATTCCACGATACTGGTTACTACTATTTTATATGTATGCCAATTGTAAGAGGTATGATTACAACTGCAACCTACCAGCGTCCTTTTCAAGTATTAAACCAAAAGCATTGAGCACAGTTGATGTAAATCTGAATCTACCATCAATTTCATCACACAGTTAATGCATGAAAGCTTTTTAGGCTGCACGTATAGCAATAGGCTTCATCTACATAATGAGATACGTAACAGAATATTGCCTTCTAAGTAAACATAGTTTATTACTCAATTTTCAGAATTACTCATTAACTTAAAATCGTTTTAAAGACGTTATACATTTTTTCAACAAAAAAAGACTTAAATCCTGCCAAATGGGTTGTGAAATATAATTCACCTTCCGTTGGCGAAAAGATAAAAATAAAATTGATGAAACCATGTCCTTACCGCTGCCTTTTTTAAAACTCTTCGCCAGACCATCACCATAATCATTTTGTAACCTATTTAACAATTTCCAACCAACATCACACTATGAGCCTGAGCTGCCACTGAAAATATGGTTACAAAAATCCAAGACCAATCCCAACAATGTGTCCACTGAGCCACCGACGGAGGACTCTTGGCCTACAAACTTCGATTTTCACACTTCGTTTGATTCTCCGCCACTGGGGTGCATTAAAAGTTCGTTTCGTTTCGCTCTGCTCTCCATTGAACTTTTTTTTTAGTGTGGGATATGGGAGCTTGTATCTCCTACTACCCGTAATTTTTTTTTTTTATGTTCATCCTTGTGGGTTTAGATCGGCAGTCAAATGGGAGAGAAAATGTTCACTTTATGGCTAGTTTCCTCTTATTGGCCAAGGACTCACATGAAAAGATGTACATCCGCCACCAACGATAGCGAAAGGACACGGCAAAGTTACTTTTTTTATTTTTCAATGCTTTCTTTATCACCCCTATTCAGCGGGCTACAATTTATTAACCCTCTATGGAATTTGTTTTCTAGACTGCCATTTCATTTAGCAAGTTGCTATTTTTCTATTGCGCGTAATAAAAGACGCAAAGTGTATAAAGCGAAAAAGATAGATAGCGGACCATTACCGTTGCATAAAGCAAATGCAAGTCCAGTACATAGAGCTGAAGACTGCTCCTGCAATGGAAAGAAAACAAAAAATGCGCAACCATGAAGGACAGCAGTCTAAGATGAATGCTCTTCAGACGGCAAATTGAATTTCAATTTAAAAAAGTGCAACGGACCTTCCTCAGGTAGGTAACTACCTTTGAGATTCTGGGTTAAGTGAAGTTGCACTAAGGTAAATGCATCCATTAAGTTGCAAGCGACTTGAACTATGTTTTCCATTTCAATGGTCAAAGTGAAGGAAGATCATAACCTCATCAACCTAATATTTTGTTCCCTTTACGCTTGCTTTCCTTCGGATAGTAACCTCTTTTCAGTGAGTCTCTTGAAATGTATACTTATGAACTATTTTTGATTGATACTAGGGATAGTGAATTCTGCACTTATAACTCAAGTCATACTGTTTCCTTAAATTGTAGCTGTCCAGTAACATTCCGGTAAGATTTTGTTTTTATTAGAATTGTAAATTTAACTTTAGCTTTGTTTTTAACCAAACTGCACTGTTTCGATATATCACCGATATGATGTTTGGATATTGCAGAACAAGGATGAACCCTGAGTGGCGAAAACTTGCCACTTGTCCTTGCCTACACAAAAAAATGATCGTGCTACAGAATGAGAAACGCGAACCGAATTTAAATAAACAGAACTGTCAGATATTATTGACGGACTAATAGGACTTTCCCTCCCTGTGACACTTACGTAATTGCACCTGGTTACTTCGCCTGCACTGTTCATCGAGTTACCCACTAAAGTGACTACACCTCACTTCACCTTATTGGATTTCCTGCCTCACTTCGCGCCAATTTAAAAGATTTAATCCCACATATTACTTTAGACTAAATTATTCACTAAACTATATTTTAATCACGTCGGATAAAATCATTCTTTAAGTTTAGGTTTTTCACCATTCATGCATCCAAAAAAATAAGAGAGTGATGTGATGAACCTCTGTCAATTTTGTTGAAGGTCAATGTAAATGTCAATAAGATTGGTCTTAAGACTGTTATTTAGCGCTTATTAAGAAAGATGTCCGCAGGTGAAGAATTGCATAGGCCTCAATTAATTCAAAAGACATCTTCGGAAAGAATTTGCCACAATAGACCTCACAATCACTCTTACTTTTGAGTGTAGGTTAATGCGCAGTCGATATAAATCACCTGCAGGGTCATCTTAATAAGGTTTGTGCTTTTTGTGAAGCCTATTCGCTGATTTACACATATATAGGCATTATATATACTGCGAAGGCTTACCTCGATTATAATAATTAATTATAAAAAAAACTGCAGTCGTGCGTTGTTCTCTATTTCGAGAAATCTTCACTGCCAAAATTATTTTTAAGAAAACTATTTAAGTGCCCAACACACTTCGTAGTTTGCGACCGTTCTGTTGTGCTCTCTAATTACTTTCCCAAAGTACAAAGCTTCAAAGCCAGGTATTCGAGATTTGTACGGAATACTGACATGAACAACAAAAGATCTTGGTTGAGACACTTCAGCAGACTGGCAAATGGCGATGAGGAGCAATCTTTTGCTGCCAGGCAGAACGAGCCATTCAAATTATAGACACCAAGACTACCAACCACCTGACTTAAGTGAAGTAAGTATAGCAATATCTTAACTTCAGCTAAAAAATGCTACCCGAAATGATGGCCTTAATGTCGAGTTAGATATATAATACCGACGGAATAGATTTGATCAATTTATTTGCCCGGTCCACAAAAAGGAACTGCACCAACTATGCACACTGCAAAGTGCAAATATGACCGACAAATGAAACCTCTAAAATCGAAGTTTCTGAAACGCCATCTAAAGCATTGGGATAGCTTGTTTTGTTAATATGTCCTGTGAGAAGTTCGAATGGTGTAATTTTCGTTGTAGAATGTATAGAGCAATTATATGTTATGACAGCTTCGTAAACAATTTCACCAATTGATTTATTATGGTTTTTAGATTTTATAATTCTAATGAGCTCTGTAAGAGTCGAATGAAACCGTTCTACAGGCGAATTTCCGGTCGAGCTTTTTGCGCAAATTGTGTGGAAATTTATTTCATAAGCTGCTAGAAAATCTTTAAAAAGAGTAGATACAAATTATGTAGGTCAACATTCGGTCAACCTCCGAGTCAGACTCTTGCTCACTAGTTGTTCACAGTGGCATGTGTTAAGATGATACATGGTATCATTGTTGTTGTTGCCAAATACAGTGATCATGGGCTCATAGAATATGGTAAGCAACTCAGCAGTTAAGCCGACTACGATAGTTGCTACCTAATGTGCTTGTTACCATGGACGATAAGTAACATGTAACTGGCGCCACTTAAGTCGAGGTCTTCCTGTACTGCGTCCGACGTCTGGCTGGGAATCAAAGACTCTGCGAGCCCGAGTATTGGTGTCCATTCGTTCTACATATCCTAGCCATCTTAAACGTCCAATGCGGAGTTTTTTGACCAGGGGCATGTCGCTGTACAGCTCGTATAGTTATTGGTTGAATCTTCGTCTCCATAGCCCGTCAACGCAAACGGGACCGAAGATTTTTCGAAGAATTTTCCTCTCAAATCGACCAAGGATTTCTTCATCCGCTTTTGAGACGGTCCATGCTTCAGCGCCGTAGAGCAGGACTGGGATGACCAGGGTCTTATGTTGGCAAACGGTTTCAGGCATTTACATTTTATGGCAGACATGATCTTGTAGGCGATGTTGAGGAGACTTATGCCTCTGTAATTGACGATGTTTAGAGGGTATCCTTTTTTGTGGATCGGAAAAACGATGCTGAGGTTCCATTCTTCAGGCATACTTTCTTCCGACCAGATTTGGTTTATGAGTTGGTGGATGTTTCTTACCAAGTCATCTCCGCCGGCTTTATAAAGCTCAGCGGGATATTTCTACTACGATATTTCCTTGTTAATCTCGACAGGATTCTGTTTCAGCCTTGTATCCTTGGCTTTGACGTTTTACGCTTTGGTAGAACTTGCGAACATCGTTCCTGGAGTGGCACCTCTCTATATCTTCGTTCGCGCGCTTTTCTGGCCCTTTTTTCTTCATCAAACCAGGGGTTTCTTGCTGAGGGCGCTGTCTTCTCTTCTTACCTTTGCGTTAAAATCACCCAGCACGATCTTAACATCGTACTTCGGTAGTCGCTCATAGGTCTGGCCAAGGAACTCATAGAAGCAATCCTTAGCTATATCATCTTTTTCGTCCGTTGGGGGGTGAGCGCATATAAGGCTTATTTTGGCGAATTTGGCCTTGATGCGGATTTTCACAATGGATTTTCGCTAATGTCTTGTAAACAAAAGACTTCTTGCCTAAGTCTGGCACTTATAACAAATCCGCATCCGAATAGTCGCTATAAGATAATCCGTAGTAAATGTCACAGTTTGTCATACTCTTTTTGCCTGCCAATCACATCGTATTTTCTGGATGGCAGTAGTGTCTACTTAGGGCTTCCGTTGGTTGTTCGCTTGCATCTCTCCTGTTTAATGTTCTCACATACCAGGTGCAGATACGATCATCGTAGTCCTTTCGCCTAACTCTTGAAATTTCTAGCCAACCTGTTGTCCGAATATGTCGAATCAGCTTGTCTAAGTTCGCCTGGTACAGCAGGCCGGGTATTCATTCCGTACCATTCTGACCTGTTTATAATGTTGCTGTTTTTCATCGTGTTATCAACACTCGCGTTTATTAACCAGTACCCGATGGTTGTCACTTATAGGTTAAAAATAATCACTTGATGTGTAGTCAGAGTTACAACCACTGGGCATTGCCCAGTTACAAGTTAAAGCCAATCAGAGTCTACCCTCGTTCCCCAACACCCAAACCATAATCTCGTTTTAATACCTCCCAAATTTCTCCGTCTGTGAAGGATTACGATGGAGAATTACCACTGCTCCATCAGGGTAGACAACGATCTCAAAGAATCATTCAATAAAAAGGATTCAGACCACCTGGCGCATTGTCGTGTAACTTCCTTAACATAATTCAAAATTCAACCCCACCAATATCTAGGCACCATCTAAAAATCCTTGGTAGATTTGAGCGAAATCTTTTCCACCAGGAACGGATATGTAGCGCAACTTAACTTAAAAATTGACGTCTCCCAAGTTTTACCTTATATTTAAATACAACATTATTAAATTGTTTAATTGATATAGGTGATTACTTAGCCAGTTACTCTATTTATTACAATTTCAAACGCTATGTCCCTAATTCAGAATTCATCAGTTACGACAGTAAAAACTGTCTGATCATTGCTCCGTATCACTCAGCATTCAGCAGTCACAGTATCTTCGAAAATCGTCAGCTGTGTTTTAGATGTTCAGAAGAGCGTGAGTATAGTATGGAACCTATAAGTGGTCAGAAAAAAGTAGCTGATGGACTATTTGCACTTTCTAAAAATCTTGTCTAGGTCTCGTCGTATAATCCGCGTAGAAAAAGTCTCATCCAGGGAGATTATCGTTTAACAAGTTTCCGTAACACGGCCAGGAAATCATTCATTACATTGACCAAAATCACTATGGAATTATTAAAGGTAAAAAGTCATGAGCATTGTGCGATCTTGAAAAGTATAGCATTCTATAGCTCTTTGACGTACATTCTGAATCTTAAAAAAAATATCAAAATGAAACTATCTGCGTTGAAGTTCACTTCACCTAAAGTGACTGTCAAACTTTTAAAATTTTCTTTCTTTAGATCATAGGGACAAAAACGCTAAATATCAAAAAAAAAATACAGACTTGACGTAACAATCAAAAGTGTTGTCATGGAAGTTATACCACAACCAGTAGGTATTTACTGGTTGCAAAAAAACTTTTTAATTAAATAAATTTCCTTGAAAAATCCTAGCTTCCTCGCACAAAATGGTTCCGTAGACGCAATGGAATTGAGTTTTCACAGAGTTCGTGAACAATTCTGTAAACATTTCCTTCGAAAAGGATGAACAAGAAAAAAACAGAAATATTGTTTTCAACTCATATCTTACAGAAACTGCTATACACATTGACCTGTCCACAGAGTAATTTCATATTCAAATCACAATCACTTTACCCGTGCACCAAATCACACCTCACATATATGCAGCATACCCAATGCATATGCGCATCACAAACACCATGTCGAAAACTAACTCTTCACAATACGTGACGTGAAATAGTAAAAAGTTTCGAATAATTTCCAAACAAGAGTTTGATTTATGATCAAACACTGGGTTGAAAAAAAACTCTTTGTTTCTTGTTGCTTTTACATTTCTGGTTCTTGACGTTTTGAATTAACACATGGACCCTTTCCTCTATGGTCACCGTAAACGCCAGCAGTATATACTCTGAAGTGAAGTGCTTTGTTCGGAGATTAATTGCTTTCCAATTATTTCAGTTTAATGAATCGCCAACGACAACGCTCGGCGTTTCTCTGAAACCCATGTTGAGCCATCAGCTACAGTCATGAATCATTTTTAAATCCGTCCGTACTTAATTTTATTTTCAAACTACTTGCGGAAAGTTTTAAAATATTTGAATTTTATCGGTGTGGTGCAAGTGCTGAAAATTGTGTGAACTGTGAATGATTAAGTGTTGTGTATTTGCGATTATTTGTAAGGGGCTTGTGTCGTGTGTGGTCTCGTTGGCGATGAACTGCCGCGCAGAAGGTTCGATTCTCAGCCGTAGCAACATCTTTATGATTTTTCACTGGCACTCCTCTCGTTAAGTTAAGAAAAGCTTTTCTTAAGTTCGCCGTTCACAGTCGGCATAAACAGGAGGTCCCGCCATTGTGTAAGAAGTACACACGATAAAATGAATGGTTGTGAGAAAGCTCGGCCCTGCGTACTAACGAGCCTGTTGCGCCAAAAATTTGAATTTGTTTTTGGCTTCTGTGTTGTGTGAACTGCAGGTATAATTCGGCGATAAATACTCCTGCCGAGTATTTGAAATATGATAAGATTTGTAAAGAAAAAGCAGTTATATTGCAGTTATATATCATAGGAAGTGCCATTTTTATAAGTATAAACCCTAAAGTCGTTTTGAAAAAAACGACCTTATTATATTCTGTCCAACACAAGTTGGAAGTACCATACTAGATTTCAGAAACTCCCCATAAATAGTGTAAACCCTCCATTGAATTCCTATTACATCTTACGTACAGCCAACACGTCTTAATCAACGCACATCTGAGTGTGCTCTGATTGGCTGTGGCTGTGACTGCTGCTATTCAGCATCACCCCGATTTAATTGATTTCCAGCCAACAGCACCAATAATGCTGTTTGGTTACTTGATCAGATTTGTATACCCTATAACACAGGGGTATGTTAGTTTTGATACATAGTTTGTAACATAGAGAATTTTGGCTATAGATATACCTAAAGTATAGAGATCTGTCTGTCCGTCCGTCCGTCCAGCAGTACGTCACAAGCTTTTAGGACTTAAATGTTGAGCTAGAATGATAAAACTTGGTACACATGCCTGTTGTAACTCCCAACAGAACAAGTATAAATATTAGTGGGTATTTTTGGTAAAAAAAACATTTTCTGTAAAATTTTAAAATATTCGAAAAATCTTTTGATTCATAAACATTTTGTCCATAAACATTTCGTCCTACCCATACCATATACAGGAACCATAAAATATTTTGATAAACTGTCTGAACAATACTTTAATATTTTGTTGTTATAAAGTCAACATTTTGGGGATATTAATTTTGAGGATGCGATAGGGTATTAAACGATCCGCACAGTGGTGTAGCATGGGGGGCGGCAATTCGGGGTGGATACCTACCGTGCGATTTATGTCCACACACAATATTAACATTATACTCTACGTTCCTAGCAAGTCTCATACACTATCGTCAACTAGTTTTCAGGAAAAAACGTTTCGGCGGAAAATGTTAAAATATTTGGAGGAAATGTTGATGCAAATCATTAGTTAGATAGTTAAACATTTCGTCTAGAGATCATTTTAACCCACGCCCATAGTTATACCACAAAGTAAAGGGTGGTTAAAGGGCCGATGTTGATTTTGAATTAAAGACAAATTATTTAAGAAATTATTAATATTTCTTTTTATTATGATAATATTGGTATTGTTCAATTATGTGTGGAATAAAATTATGGAAAAATAGACGCTGTCACTTCTTCGGCACACCTAAATCCATGGTCCAAATTTTCGATGACGCTGATGCATAATTGAGGTTCTATGCCTTTAACGAGCGGAATCATCTCATCCATTAGCTCTTGAATTGTTGCTAACTTATCGACGTACATCTTTTCTTTCAAACAACCCCAAAGAAGTCCAACGGTGTCAAATCACATGATCTTCGCGGCCGATTGACTTCGCTACAACGGCCACGTGAGGTAACACGGCCATTGAATTTGTCGCGCAAAAGAGCAAGTGGCACCGCAATATTTTCTGCAGCATTTCACATCTCCTTCAGACCCGGTTTGCTCAAATTTTTGAACGATTTTTTTCGATTGTACGCACATTTGGACGATTAAATTGACCGAAAAAATCACGAAGCATTTTGATTTGATTTGATGGTTCAAATTTAATTAGTTTGAAATTAAGAAATGTCAAATGAAATTCTGAAAAAACTTGACGTTTAGGTGTGGTTCACATCCAACATCGGCCTCTAAAATTTAACCAATAAAAACCTTAAATCCTTAACCTTAAAATAAACTTTCACATTTCGACATTAGTTGTATGATTTTAAGCATCAGTAATCAAAGTCAATATTATAATTTATTTTGGCCGAACTATGCAAATTGTCAAAATTTCCCTTGCTTGGCCCATCAAAACGCCCAACTCTTGCCCAAGTTGCTTACGGTCCAGTCGTGCACCCACAACTCGATTCAAGTTAAAACTTTTTGAATTGAAAATTTCGATTCAAAAAGCGGACGGTAACACTACATAATATTCTTTTAGATTTTGGCTAATTTAAAATGCTTACCACGTAAACCCTGTAAGAGCTTTTTTCTTAGAACAGCACCTTGCGGAAAACGAATGAGCGCGAATAAGAGAGAAGCCTCCATATTTTCCCTGTACTGCCAATTTATGTTGGCTTTTTTGGCAAAAGTTACTCAGTAAATAAAAGTTTTCATAAACTCAAAATGTATGCAAATCTTTTACTCTCTTTTGGAGAACAAAAATCTTGGTACACAGATACATTTGTTTCTAAAAACACCACCAAGTAAATCATAAGATTTGGTTAAAGACCTATCAATTCTCCAAAAATAATCATATTTATGAACTACCGTTATATTAATTTGTACGCATTTTTATTACGCATTATCTTACACAACATCTACTTAATTTTACTTACTTAACGGACTGCCATTCCAGCATTATATGAAAGTGTGTCTCTTGGTCGAAATCCGACACATGTATGGAAAAAATCAGATGAGCCGTTTCAAAACTTTATCACGTATCCTCCAGTGTTAGGCGACACGGATGTATCAGTTTTATTGTCATCGAAATCCGCCATTGCTCTTAAAAGCCTAGGTGAGGGATGCTTTCATACGCCAACTTGAAGTAGATGAAATTTGGGTGGTCTTTTCCATTATAAGTTAGAAAACTTTGGTAGGATCTTATGTGTGACATTTAGCAGAAATATGCCTCTGTAGTTGGTGTAAGATATACAGAAATATTAAAATTGAAATTGTCGCAAAATATTGTTCAGACAGATTATCCAAAACTTGTATGGTTCGACCATAAACAACGTTTTTCTCCTTCATATGGTTAGGCGAATGGTATACAAATAGTTTTTGTATGAAAACGCCTTCAAAAAGTGGGCGTCTGTAAAAATGATATTTTTTCGAACTGTTTTAAATTTTATCGAAAATTTTTTTTTACCGAAAATGCCCCCAATAAGTGGGCGTGGCAAAAAAAACTTTGTATAGACGAAATATTAACATTAGGATTATCTAGATATCAGATTGTCTAGGTTCAGACGATTTTTCAAAATCTCTAATGGTTTGGCCTAAAAAAACGTTTTTCTAGAAAAAGGGCGTGGCAGTGGGCAGATTTAAAAAATGTTTACACATGTTCTGCTTCGTCGAACGGACGGACAGACAGACATGGCTTAATCGACTCAGCTAGCGATTCTGAATCGATCCATATACTTTGAGGTATATCTAGCGAAATTATTTTACTTTATAACAAACTTAATCTCAAAACTTATATACCCCTATGGGATAGGGTATTAAAATATATGAGAAGGCTGAAGTCCGCTGTGCGGATCTCTTAATAACATATCCCATCACATTCTTAAAATAAAAATCACCAAATATCGGCATTTTGGCAATAAAATAATTAAAATGACATTGTCCCAACATATTGTTAAGACAGTTTACCAACATTTATGCTATGGGGTGGAGTATAAAAAGGGTTTTAGAGTTAACAAAGAGTTTACAAACTGTTAACATACGGACGGATGGACGGGTGGACAGACATGGCTAAATCGAATCAGCTATCGATTCTGAGTTGATCCATATTATTCAAGTAATGTATATATAGCTAAACTATTTTTCTATGTTACAAACTATGTATAAGAACTTATATACCCCTATGTAATAGAGTTTAAATATATGAGAAATTTCCAATCCGCCTTGCGAATCGTTGAATACCTAATCCCTTGCCATCTTTAAAATTAATATCCCCAAAATGTGGGGTTTATTGTGATGAAACATGGAAAATAACATTCTCACCAAATATTGTTCAAGTCTTTTCTGGTTCGACAAAAAATGACTTTTTATACACTATCCCATAAAGCTATTTTGATATTATATTTACAACATAGAGAAATAATCTTGATGTATGGATAGACTCAAATCGCCAGCTGAGTCGATCGAACTAGCGGTATATCTATCTAAATTATTTCTCTATGATACAAAACATGTATCAAAACTAAAATACCCCTGTAGAATATGGCATACAAATTGTTTTGATAGTTTATTTGATTAAAAATGTAGAAGATTCAATCGATGAGTCGGGTTAACTTAATTAGCTATGGGTTTTTATTAGTGGTAGAGCTTAAATAAAACTGTACTCTATAAATTAGTCTGGTAACTTATTAATGTCGACATTTGCGTTGGATTATAAGTAACGGCGATTCAAAATAGTTAACTTATTGTGCATACTTTCTTACTTACATAAGGGGCGCTGCAGTCCGTAATGAACCTGGGCCTCAACCAACATGCCTCTCCAAATAACCCGGTCCTTAGTTAACTGTCTCCAGTTGCGCACTCCAAGTTGGTTGAGGTCGGTTTCTACTTGTCTTCCTCTACTGCGTCCGATGTCTGGCTGGGAATCGAAGACTCTGCGAGCCGGAGTATTGGTGTCCATTCGTTCTACATGCCCTAGCCATCTTAAACGTCCAATGCGGAGTTTTTTGACCAGGGGAATGTCGCTGTACAGCTCGTATAGTTCTTCCCGATCAGACCCCGGGGTAAAGAAAACCCCGTAAGCGGGTGAAAATTCGCCGACGAAAAAACGGCAAAAGCTGACGATGCCTGCATCGCCAGCAAAACACCCAACAACAACAACATCTTAATTTGCTAATGTAGATGGGAAAACAAAGCTGATACATGTAACTGTACCAGCGATAACGAAAGCTGCTGAGCCAACAACATCAGCAGCAAGAGCTACGGCAAAAGCCGAAATATGATGAGGCGGAGGAAGCTAAATCCGAAGCCCGATCTCACCGCATTGAGTTTGGTAGCAGCGGAAATATCACCGCAGCCAAAAACGACGGAAGAAGAGGCAATTGTTAGCATTGACCTTGATGAAGCCGAGATAGAAAATGGGGAACCCCGCTACGTTGGTGAGGGTAACCCGTTTAGAGAGGTAGCGGTCGACGAAGTGCAGCCTGCTTTTGAGGATGAGGAGACCAAGTTAAGCCTCCTTATCAAAGAATTATCTGCCAGCCTCGAAAAACTTCGAGAGTCGAGGAAAACAGAAGCCCTCGAGGAAAAGAAAAGGCGACAGCAGAGACAACAAGAGCTGAACGCAAAACAAGTGCTTCAGCAAAAAGTAAATCTACAACAAAAGTTTGCCAAACTGCAACAGCAGCAGCAACAAAAGAAATAACAACAACAACAGACACAGAAGAAGAAACGTCAAACGACGAAACAGCAACAGCAGCAGGAACAAAAGCAGCCCAATCAACAGCCACAACTAATGCAGCAACAACGCCAACAGAAACAGCAGACGCAGTAACAGCTGAAAAAGAGGGAAGAAGTTCCCCCAATCAATGTAAGTGTCCTGGGTACTAGCGATAGTATCCGTTTATGTCTGTTAGTGTTTAAGGATTTTTCTGTAAAACACATGTCGTCGCAAAAACACAAAATTATGTGTAATAGTTTGGAGGTGCTGGAAGCATGCATCGTATGCATTCCTCTCCATAATCGGAGGCTGGTGATCTTAACGCTAAGCACGTGGCTTGGGAAAATACAATCGCGAACACTAGAGGTCGACTGCTTCAGAATTGGCGGGAGCAAAATATGATCGAGTACAAACTTAGTTTGTATGCGACGGATATCCCGTTCTTCCCGAGAGGAAACTCTTTTCTGGACTTAGCGCTTATGGATAATAGACTTGAACTAACAAATAACGAACACGTGCGGAACTGTGTGCGATCATTCGATTACGATAGTGACCACCTCGGAATTGATGCCGTATTCAGGATCCCAAGCGAGCAAACTCAACTGGATGAGTTGGACCGAGTGCGTTTTTTCGACTACCGAAGGACGAACTGGTCAAGCTTCAGCAGAGTTGTAAAGCGAGAATTACGTTTGAGCCACCTTACACACGACGAAATTGACCAAAATTTACTGAAAATGAATGAGGTCATCACGAGGTCAATGGATCTAGCTATCCCTAAGGTAACTAGTTCTGACGACCACACGGAGAAATATCGAACGCCAACAATCGACGCACTCCACAGACGCAAAAGCAGACTTAGAGCAGCTGCTTAGACAATTTACTGACAAGACCCGGAGGTTCGGACACTGAAGTCACCGATCAAAAACATTAAAAAATTAATATCGGAGAATTACAGAAAATCTATAAGTTTTGTTGCCCCAGTAAAACGAAATTCGGGCTATAAAAACCAGTAGCCCGAATATGTTCCCGCAAATAAATAAAATATTCAGGCGAAAAGATCATAACGACATTCCATGTGTCCGAACTTCCCAAACGACAGAAAACAGACAGACACTCATGGCTGTTGGTATAGTTCCAGAGAGTCTTAACTCGAACGACGTTTTTTTCACGATTGAAGATCCTCAGGAGAAGGCGAATCCGATAGGCGCTGTTTTCGAGACCGTGTATACGGTGAACAATCCCTCTCGCCCAAATCGCGATATAGAGGAAAGAGCCATTCTGAATCACGTTCATCTGCGGACTGAACTCCAAGCTTGGGGATCTGAGAATCACGGTTTTACCTTATTCAATGACGAAAACCATTCAAATGGCATAGTCGCCAATAGCATGATACTTTTCGTGCACAAAGATGAGCTCCTGGACATCATTGTATCATTGAAAAATAAACGATGTCCCAAACGTCGTATTGAGACACCTGCCAATGGAAGCAGTCGATATATTCACCAGCCTGATTAACGATGCACTGAATAATGCACATTATCCGGAGCACTGGAAAATGGCGGTGGTACATCCTATCCCCAAAAAGTAAGAGGACAAAACAAACCCTGCAAATCCTCGGTCAATAAGCCTTCTGCCGAATGTAAGCAAGGTATTCGAGAAGATAGTCAATAGAGCTCTGCTAAAGTGGGTCGAGGAAAACAAAATTATTCCAGAAAATCAGTTTATTTTTCGAACAAGGCAAGACACAATTCATGCCGCGTCGAAACTAGTGTCCAACATCCAATGGAATATATCCAAAGGCCAATGTAAAGGGGCCTGTAAGGTTGACTTTGATAAGGCATTCGACACCGTATGGTTAGAGGGGCTTTTCTACAAGCTGACCAGATTGGGCATGCAGAAACCCAAGCTATATATGATTTATGAAATGCTAATGGGGAAGAAGTTCGGTATCCCATTTTTATACCACGCACCGCTACCGTGAGGCGGGGGACAAATGGCTAATCCGCGACGGGTACGTCGACAATGCTCCGGAGCTCCGCTTTAGCACTGCGGTATCAGATCACGATATGACCGATGCTGAAAAGCAGCACGCCGAATATTGGTGGCTACATGAGGAAAGTGATTCTGCACTTCCTCAGGACTTTGCGGACTTTTAGTCCAACTCCTTAGTACTTAAGAAAATTAAACTTAAGTACAAAGTCTGGGGCGGGTCTTGTGCACCATATTGGCGGACAATATGGTCTGACACAGGATGGTCGGGCACCCAAAGACTCAATCTGGATGGCGACCCCTCGGAGCATATGCAACGAGTGCTCGCCACCCCGAATACATTTAAGTTAGGTTTAAGTAGTTTAGCAGTCTTAAGTAGTTTAAGTTAGTTTTAAGTTATTAAGTAGTATAATTTAGTTTTAACCTATATTAAGGTTTTATATGCTTCTACTCAAAGTTTTTTCGTAATTTTTCTTTGAAAATTAAAACAATTTAAATTTTAGCCGAAAAGCAAAATAAAACTGTTAGATATTAGCTTAGAGCGCCCACTAAGGCAAAGGCCGGGCAAAAGGAGGATGAAAAACTGTGACATCTACTACGGACCGTGTTGTAGTGAGCAGAAACAGCGACTATTCTGATGCGGATTTGTTTTAAGTGCCAGACTTGGGCAAAAAGTCTTATGTTCCAAGACATTAGCAAACGCATTGTAACGATCTGCATCAAGGCCAAATTCGCCAACATTAGCCTTATATGCGCTCACACCCCAGCGGAGGAAAAAGATGATACAGCTAAGGACTGCTTCTATGAGCTCCTTGACAAAACCTATGAGCGACTACCGAAGTACGATGTTAAAATCGTGCTGGGAGATTTTAACGTAAAGGTAGGAAGAGAAGACATCGGCAAACATAGCCTACACGACAACACGTCTGGTAACGGACTTAGGCTAATTGACTTCGCTACGGAACGAAATGCCACTATAGCCAGCACACGGTTTCCTCACCTCGATATCCATGAGGGGATATGGCGGTCTCCATATCAACGAACGGTCAATCAAATTCATCACATAGCGATATACAAGAGCCACGCATCCAGTGTTTTGGATGTCCGAACATTCCGAGGAGCTAACATCGACTCGGACCACTACCAGTCAAGTTTAGACTGCGGACATCCACCACAACAATCCAGAAATACTGTAAAAAAAAATTTATGTCGAAAGACTGCAATCAGAAGAGACCGCCAAGACCTTCGCTCAACGGGTATCGCTAAATCTCTCGATTAACATGATACCAACAGCATCGAATGTCGAAGAACAATGGCAACGATGCAAACAAGCCATTAGATCAGCCGCAACAGCATTTATAGAGATGAACTATACAGAGCCATGTCTAGTTTTGGTATACCGCCCAAACTCGTCCGTTTGTGTAGGATGACGATGGAGAATTCTCGTTGCTCCATCAGGGTCGGAAACGACCTCACTGACACATTCGATACCAAAAAAGGATTTGGGCAAGGCGATGCGCTGTCATATGACTTCTTCAATCTGATTCTTGAGAGGATTGTGCAAAACTCACGAGCCAACACCAGTTGGTAAGTAACATCCTAAGAGCCAAATTAATTAAGCAGTTTGAAATCAAAACGGCATACATACATAGTTTTAAACTAATTTTTTGAATTCAGGGCAGATACCTCAAAAAGTTAGGTTTTCTAGAAAAAATCAACTTCGCATTTTTACGCCTTCGCAATATTTTCCTATACTATTACTTATTCTGGGGAAATGAAAAAGAAAACATAGATATATATGGTCTGCAGTTGCCATCACTTCGAAGTGGATTTATGTTGCGACCTCATGTGATGAAAATGTTGAGAAGTACTTTTCTCAATGAGGAACGCTACCGCAATACCAAATAGTCAAAGTAAGGACGAATGTGTGTAAGTTAGTAATGCATGTGCGTGTGTAATGAGTGAGAGTATGTAGTTTTTTTTTTCGAAATGGGGTTAATGTGAATTTATTTTATTGAGTCCTAGTAAGGAGTGGTTACATGTTAGAAACCAAAAATTAGGTCAAGAGTTTTGGAAAAAATTTAACGCACTAATAAGGTTTGAACAAAAATACCCCAGAATACTTTTTAATAGAGCGTTGGTTGAGCAGGTTACCATGTAACAAAATACAACAAGATTACAGTAGTGTCATGTTTTTTGATAAATAAAAACTTTAATTAGAGAAGGCTAGAAATCCGATTTAAGAATGTTTATATAACCATTAATTTGTGTTTAATGGTCTGCAAATGACAAGTAAACTGACAGTAGTATTCCATTTAACGCAAAGATATTACATGTAACAACTGCAGCCAAAGCATTCACAATGTTGGAGATACCACTAGATGATATTACTACTTTGATCGATGGTCAAGGTGCAAATAAAGCAACTACTGCTATAAAAATGAAATTTAGGCTTGTTAAACGCTGTCTTAATGATGTAAATGTACTTATGGTTCCATTGAGCATGCAGACCGCAGCCTAAATCACAAGTGGGGCACAAAACTCTGGATGCCTATGATATATGTAATGTGCTCCCAAAATATAAAAATATCACAAAGCCATAACCCACAAACTCCTTATAACAAATAATGAATCCATATCGAGTCTATTAGGCACACACAAATGAAAAGTCATAAAAAGCACCTCATACTATTAACTTTATTTAAATCCATAGTTTATATGCTTACATACTTAAGTGGCGCTACAGTCCAGAGTGAACCTAGGCCTTGGCCAACATGTCTCTATAATTAGCCTGGTTCTTAGTTAACTGCCTCCAGTTGCGCACTCCAAGTTGGTTGAGGTCGGTTTCTACTTGTGCGGGCCACTTCAGGTTATGTTTTCCTCTACTGCGTCCGAGTCTGTCTGGGAATTGAAGACTCTGCGAACCGAAGTATTGGCATCCATTCATTCTACACTACATGCTTAAGCCATATTAAACGTCCAATGGGGAGTATAGTTCTTGGTTGAATCTTCGTCCATATAGCCCGTCACCGCAAACGGGACCGAATATTTTTCGAAGAATTCCCCTCTTATATCGATCAAGGATTTCATCATTCACTTTTGAAATGGTCCATGATTCATCGCCGAAGAGCAGGACTCCGATAATCAGGGTCTTATATTGGATATCCTTAGCAGTTCGAGTGTGGGCTTTACTACCAAATTGCCTTATTAGCCCTAAAAAACACCGATTGGCAAGAGTAATTCTTCGTTAAATTTCTGACAAGATGTTGTTGGGAAAGTAAGTAGCGAAGTTAACTCTGTCAATGGTGATGTTCTATCCAATTCGTCGATGTTGTGTGTCACTTCTGCTTTAAACACATGAGAAGGTTACAATTCGCTGTGCGAAACGTTGAATAACATATCCCATTCTTCTTCTCATTGGTCGCGCCAAGATGTAGCCGTCACATTTGAAAGTGTAGAAAAGAAAGCGGCTGAAGAGGGTTTCTCAGTAAACTAGAGTAATACTAAGTTTGTGACGGCAACAAGAAGAGACAAGAATTTTAGAATGGAATAGGGTATTCAACTATTCGCAGAACGGATCGTAGCCTTCTCATATGTTTAAAGCTGCCTTTATGTCTTAAGTCTATACACCGTTGGTTATTGCATAGCTTCTGCAAACCCGAAAGCAAAACTGAAAGGCCCATTAAATTTTATTTTTGTATAAGGGAATCATTGTGACTAAAAGAACGTAATACGTCCAAAGCCTGTGAAATGCTTTCGAAGTTATCGTGTGATGAAGGACGCAAACTTACACACTTTAGATACATCTCTATGGTGTGCGATATTGTGTCATTTAAAAAACAGATAAAGGCAAATAATATTTATATTAGGAAGCTCCATATTAGTCATGTTCATGGTGACTTAAAAATTAAAAAAAAAAAAAACGGTAAAACTAAACTGTAAAAAGGCATAAACTATATAAATAAAGTATAGAGAAACATTTTAACAAAATTTTATCGATGTCGTTTTTCAGTTTCAAAGAGAATCGTGTTTTAAGATTTCAGTAAGTCATTTGTGTGAAAAATTAAATAAAAAACTTAAAAACTTAAAAGTTGCGTTATTCTACAATGTCTAACATCTGGCTGAGAATCGAAAACTATGCGGGCTATACCTAGTAATAGTCGCTCAAAATTGTTTGATCAGTTTTGTGTCGATGTAAAAATCTCGTAAAATTTCTTGGTTGAATCTAGATCTCGCGTACTTAATTATTTTTGTAGATAACAATTACTTCCTCAAAGTTAAAGCTGTCAATTTCAAGTTCTGTGCGATTGCTTGATGTTGAGGGTCCTTTCGTGCTGTCAGCACATACTCGGTCATTCGATTACTGCTGTTCCTGCGGTTGGCTTCGGACCTTTGGATACTAGTATATAAATACCTTTTGTATCAAATGTTTTGGATAAGGAGTAACGAGAATTTTGTGCCGTCATCCTGCACAAATGTTTGAGTTTGGGCGGTATGCTAAAACTAAACATGGCTCAGTATAGTTGGTCTCTATAAATACTGTCGCTGCGGCTTTAAAATCGGGAATCGGTTTGGACTTTTCTGATGGTTTTGGATTTACTGTAGCATTTTATTTGTTGTGCATTTTCCTAGGCTATAACCACACTGAAAGGATGTTAGCGAACTTCATTCGAATATTACGGCAAATGGGATATTGTAAGCGATGTTAAGGAACAGTTATTTTAATATTTTGGCGGAAGTCATACACAAAGGCATCACGTTCCTCCAATTTTATAAATAAAAAACTTTTAAAACATTGCTAAAATATATTGTTTGTGTTTCTTATATAAAAACGATAAAGAAAATAAGTTGTGGGTGCACCTCTGGGTCGTACGTTAAATTCTCTTTTTTTGTGAAGCAGGCGTAAGATTAAGAACCAATCACATTTTCGGGATCCCCTATCACCCCAATTTAAGAATTCTTCAAAATTTCGAGATCTAAAATTTTCACGAAAACAATATCTTTCTCTTCGTAAGAGAAAGCTGACGAGTGGTGGGTGGGTGCACTACTGGGCCAGGACATATACATACTTTTGCAAAGTAACTTCGATCACATCAATTCGCAAAAAAAATAGAAAAATACCAGCAGAAAGATAACAGCAAAAATATTGAAAATTTTGTGTATCATTAATCAGCATGAACAGCCGTTTGCAGTGAAACGCGAAATTAAATATCTTGGCATCTGGCTTGACTATTTTCTGTATGTTAATAAAAAAGGAGCAGATTGTCTGGCCATGGTTAGGAGTGTTTATGCTCTGACAAGAAGACTTTTTCAAAGCAGTCAACATGATTCAAGATGAAAGTCATATGCTACATGGCCTTTGCAAGGCCAATTATCGCTTACGATTGTCCCGTGGCACGTGGAAAAGATACGGCTCGTTGAGAGGCGGTGTCTTCGATCTTTCTTAGGATTGTACCAACCGCCAGATTTCGATTTTATTAAATAATATCGCAACGAGTTCTCATACGATAGGGCTCAGCTGACTTAGCGGGAATCATTTTTTCATACTTCTATATCATTACATTTATAAAGCCTCAAGTTCGATCTTTTTCATAAAACCAATCCTTTCCTTATAGGAGTAAAAAGTAAAGCACCAATACAAATTAATGACTAGCATTCTGATCGTCTATGCAATCCCTGCGCATACTATTTAAAAAAAAACACCCAATTTATAGGAAGGTACTAAAAAATTAAACTACTTGCCAACAACAATTTGAAAAGCACACTTACTCACCCCGACATAAAAGGAATCCTCAATATCAACAACAAAAGCTTTAAGCATACTAACTGCAACTAAATGGTTGTTGAACTTTCATTTGTTCCTTTTCTCTCTTTTTTCGTACTTTCGCTGCATACTTCTACTACCCTTCTCGATAATAATTATTTTTGCATGCTTCCACAGAAGCGTGCTCAAATATAAAGCGAAAAAAAGTAGTACGAACCTTCGTTAACTTCAACTAAAAGTACCACTTCATTCAGCTCAACTTCATGCACCAAAGAGAGTTGAACCGTGCCACTAGTTCACTGAAAAAAAAAAAACGGAAATAATTATGCTATTCCGTTGCACCACGTACATGCATAAGTAAATACACCCCAGCCAGCTTCCCGATCAACAAATCCATCAAAGCATGTTCTTATCCCTAAATGTGGTTAAAGTTCGTTTCCTTCGAAACTACAACCCAACCTAATATAGACCCGTTATCGTTGACTCGTCTCCACCACAGGAAGCATAAACATAACTGAAGGAAGAAGAAGAAGAAAAAAGGACTCTGAAGGAAAATAAACTTCCTTCCATTTCGCAATGAAAGCAAATTTTCCTTCTCAAAAGTAGGTAGGTACCCATCAGAAAGGATGCATTAAAAAACAAATTTGCCTTTAATTTGGTTCAGATAAACATCTTATCTCGGTTATCCTTTCTTTCCTTAAGTCGGCCGCAATTAAATCGTTGCCTCCTCAAAGCTATGGAGATATTGGCACGATGCTATGGTAGGGATGTGAATTCTTGAGAAAAACAAACAAAAGTGCACACAGAAGGTGAAAGAAATTTGATTGACACCTGCGAGTAAATTCTGTGTAAGGACTTCTCTTTCTCAGGTGGTGGGAGCAATATAAATACTTCTTCTGGGCGGGTTAAGCCAAAGTTGCCATGTATATAAAATATAACTGTAAAGTGTGCATGCAGCATCAGAAATTGTGTCACGAATAAGACCTGAGTATATTACCGCGCAGAGTGTAAGTTAGTGTGTATACTGACATAAATGAAAATCCGAAAATGTTGCTTTTTTTATCAGTTCAACATCATCCAAAAACATATGTGTTCCTGTTCATGTGTCCGCCAACTAAAAGTGATGAATGTGGAATTTCCTAGAAGGACTTACTATATATAGCCTCTTTACTTTAAGGTTGGAAAATGTACTTTTCGTTGCATAGCATGCGATATTATGGCACTTTATCTGAACATTCCTTCTGGTATCTCACCAGTAGTCGAGGACTGTCCTTTTTTGTTGCTGCTGTCATTTCTAACTATATAGCTACCTGTATATTGTACTGGCCTTTGTGTTTATATCCTTAAAGCGAAAAGTCTTCATTTTATCTTTTTACTCGCAGGGTTTACATTTCCATGGGTACATGAACCATCCTTACTTTAGTTATTATGTCTTTTCTGTGAACTCCCGTTATACCCAACAAGACGATAGTATGCACACATTAATAACACGAGTGGTGGGTGCACGACTGTGTCTTACGAAACTTTATCTTTCACAGTGAGGTAGTCGTATGGTCAAATACGTCAAATGCGAGAATTTGACGAATCCCATAATTTGGCCAAAATGCACATTCATGTTGGTTATTAATGTTTAAAGTATATAAATAAAGCTGAGCTATGATTAAAAGAACTTTTATTCCGGAATATATTGGAAATTGGCCTTATATGGCCTAAATCTAAAAATCCGTTTCATGATTTTTCTCCAAAAAATGTAAGCAGTTTTGTTGGAACTACTGCATTTCTAGTTTATCAAAATCGTTGGAGTCGTTTTCGAGAAAATCGTTGTCATGTGTAAATTTTTATATAGTACGTACGTACTAGAATTGTTACCAAAACAATTATTGTCAATATATAGTTTGAAGAAAATTGGTCGAGCCGTTTTAACTGGATAGACCATTACGGACAGGTGGACGGAATTTCAAAACCGTATAGTAATTTTAGAATCAATCGAAATGTCGTTGTCGAAAATCTTCATGAAAACAATATCTTCTCTTTAACAGGAGTAAAAAGAACAAATATCGCAATGAAAGAGAAAATTCTTTTAAGAACATTCCTGTTTGCAACCTCTCCCATCTTCGTCGTTATTTTCATCCTTCTACTTCTACGCATCAAATCCTTGCAAAAAGTAGCTCTTTTGAGAAAAAAAACAAACAAGTAATTAAAAAAAAAATTAAACAAAAATATTGAAGAACTATGGAAAATTGAAATGGAATGGTGAATAGGGGGAAAAAGTGTGCCATGGAGATAAGCGTTTTAATTTGTGCGAAAATTAGTTGCAAATAAGCATATAGACTATAGAAGATAAAAGCCGAGCAGGGAAGTTTACCCAAAGCCACCCAGTTACCGAACGAAATACACAGTTAGGGGTATCTTTTGTGTGCCAAGGAGTGAATTGATGAGATGCTGTCTATGTGCGAGAAGGACTTTATCCTGTCTATCTGTTTGTAGTGTACTCCTTCTCCGAGACTTTACCCATTTAGTATGTGAGATAGGAATCTAAGAAGCGATAACAGAAGGGGAAAGACATTTTGTGTGAATGATTCCTTTACGATTGCTATGTGATATGGAATTTAATTAGGTTGCTATATATCTATGCGCTTTTACTGGGTAAAGTGTATCAAGAGTTGTTTGCGAATTCAATGATGTGGGGTGGAGTAGATGCGCCTTGACGATATTGAAATTAATGAAAGGGGCGAATTCTACTTGTGCTAGTTTGTGTCGCACTAAATCTTGGGGATATGTCGAAGGGTAAACGTTAAGCTGAGATCGTATAGTCACGTGCTCAATTTTACAAAAAGAGAATATTAAATTGAAGGGATGAATATATTTGGAAAGAGAAAAATCAATGCTAATTCGAATAAGAAGAAAATGTTCATTGGGATAATCAATATCTAGTTTCAAAATCTGAGAAAATTTTGGAAAAAATTGCGTGTTTGTTAATGTGATAATTTTTCACTTTTCCAAAGTATAAATTATGAAATTTTCAAATAGGAGTTTATATGTGAATCAGAACAGATATAAACGAAGAAAATAAAATTTGCTAAGCCGTATTTCTTGACTTTTGAACAGGTTTTAGTATATTCGACCAAAAACGGTTGCCTGTGTTGATAAATATGGATCGAATCCCGTTTGCAAATCAAGCAAAATATCTTAAAATTACTCTTGATGCAAAATTAAAATGGGAGACTCATTGAGAGAGAATTCTACTGGTTGGTCGGGATATATTCGAGGTTAACCTAAGTAACAATGTGGTATTATCAAAGCAAGTGCTAAAATTCGTTATGAACAAATGGTATACAACTTTAGGCTTGAATCAGTGAAACGAATTTTTAATATTTTACAAACGTTTGAAAACCATATCATATGATATGTGGTACAGCAGTGGTACATAATGTACGAAGATCTCCGCAGAGATGTGGCTATTCCTGCGGTTTGCGAGTTTTGCACGAAAAAATAAAAATCTTTTATTAGGTCAGGTTAATACAATGATGATCCACTCACGCAATGGTCATCCAAATTCTTGGCAAAAGAAATAATTGCGGCGTCTTTAATGAATTGTACCCAAGGATTCAGTCCGATAATCAGAAACGCTCTATAAATTGCGGAAAAGCGCGAACTCTCAAAGGAAAGTTACCTGTTAATATTTTATATACTCGTTATAAAGATATATGAGAAGGCTACAATTCACTGTGTGGATCGTTTTATACCCTTTCCCATCCCATCCTTAAAATGAGTATCTATTAAATGTGGGTTTGAAATGGTTTTTGTAGGAAAAAAGTGTTCCAAAACCAATTACCAAAACCAATTATTTTGCATCAAATTTATTTTATTTATTCTCAAAATTTTGAACGGTATATTTGTAATAGTTTTGAATAGTCTTACGAATGGGGTGAGATCCGATCATGGAGCATGGCACCTCTCTTACAAAAACAAAATATCTGGAATACTATGAAAGCAACAGTCTTGAAACTACGTGTGAGTATATGAAAGGTGCCGTGACATAAGGCCATGTGACACAAGGTCATATTTCGGGGATGCGTTCGAAAACGACATAAGACCATTGTGGCTATATTTCAATTTCAAATTGATTTCTCGGGTGACGTGATATAAGACGAAACGAATTAAGACCAAACGTTTTTTTGACTTGCATACATCATGCCTCGCACGCAATCCAAATCCAAATGTGAGCCCAACAAGGGGGGTTGTAGGGGCAGCATGCTCCCCACTTATATTCAGGCTTGGCATACAGCCAAACTTGCAGTCGGATTTATGCAAAGTATGAACCCCTGTTCTGGCTCATTATTGTATTTGGGATGGGTGCGAAAAAACATATGGCTTTAAGTCTCAAATTCATATAGTCTTACGTCGCTTTCAATATATGGCTTTATGACACTTTGTGAAAGCCATATAAGGCCATATTTTAAAATATGGCACCCATATAAATAATTAAACCGAGTAGTTAACTAAAAAGTATTCGTGGTGGAACAAGTTGGCGTGGTATTTTCGATACAAAGTATATATTTGTGCGTGAAATTAAATTGGTTTTGTGAGTAATCGTTCAAAAAATGTTCGGGTTAATATATCAAGAGCTATAAAATTATTTTTATTTTGAATAAAATATTTTTCAATCCTGTTTGGGTGAAAAGATTCATGATAGCCCTAAATAATCATTTCGTGAATAGTGTTCGACTTACTCTATGTTGAAGTGTCTTTTACCACACCCACTTTTTGGGAGCGTTTTCAGTAACAAAATTATGCTGCTAATGTTTAAATTCGATAGATACTTACGTATTTCTTATGACAACAAATCGATAGAAATATTAATATATAATATTTTTGTTGTTTATTTGTAATTTATTTATTTTATTTTCATTTAAATTTAATAAGTTAAAAATTTATTAAAGTTTCTCGTTCATGTTTTACAATAAATGTATACATATGTATGTGTATAAACACACATGGTAAATATATATCTATTCACATTCTAAAAATTCTGAGCAATAATCATTAACATTATAATGCATTTAATGCATATCGATACATAATGCATATAAACATTTCGTTTAACATTCCATATTTTTTTATTACAGTAATTAATGTTGCAATATCAATACATAAATATTAACACCAGCAAATATGTATATAATATAAGACCATGCATGTGTGAAGTATTTTAATTGTATTACATATCTATTCTAATTTATTGTTACACATTGTTTAATACTATAATTAATTTTGCAATATCTAATAATTTGTTTATAACTATTATATAAACGTGTTGCTCTCTTCGTTAAAATCAAATTTAAATGAAAAAAATGATTTAATTGTTATATCGAAATCGTGCAAATAATATTTTCTTTATTTAATTATTAACAAATAATATGTTTTCCAATTTCATTTACCTACAAATTGTTAACACATATAAACAGTTCCCATTTTTTGTAAATATGTTAGTTTAATATTTTCGTAACATATTATATTTGTTTATATTGTCATACAATAAATAAAAAAGTTGCTTATATATCATATTGTTGTTTTTTTTTGTAGGTTAATATGTTTGAAACATATTATATCAGTTGAAGTTAATACTTCTTATATATAGTATTACCAAACAGATAAGCTTGTGCGCAGGAAAAAGCTGTGGGCTGTGATTAATGAAGAGGGTTACATATGGAAAGCATGTAAGGTGTTATTTAATTCAGTATTATTAGAGCATACCTTCAAAGCTAAGCAATTTAAGATATTTGATTTTACAATAGCAGTAATATTTTTTATCCCGACTTTGATGGATATAACTAGAACATTTAAAAGTATTGCACAATGAATGTAGTTAGTTTTGGAGTGAAGCCAGTTCGGAATTTAAGAGTTTTCCATATTCATGACAAAGCATCCCTTGCCTAATAATAGCACATATTCATTTATGAAACGTGGTCAGAAGCTTTCTACAAATAAACATAGCACCGCACTTACTTTTTACATGTTGTTTTAAAAAATGTTCTAAAAAGTTTTCTGTTTTGAGTGGGTTTAAGAATCAATGCTTACCAATCCAAAATCAAAAGGGTGCTGTCTACAGTACTAACGTTGTTTAATATTTCCTATATTACAATAAGCCAACACTGCTCGCAAGCTTAAGTAAGGTAGATATACTCAATAATTTTCAACTGAAATTGTCAGTATACACACAGCCATATATATTATATATATATTTTTTTTTATAAATAGTTTATTTTTTATAAAACTTCAAATGTACAAAATTTATTAAATATTTTCATTTATTTATGTCAACATTTAACCTTTCATATATACTTTTGTTTGAATATCTCATGTTTACCACATTTAATACAATAAGCAACGCAAAAAATAAAATGCATGTTAAAACACCATATTTATGTATGTATCCCAAATATGTATTTTTAATTTCTCAACTACACTTTCTAAACATTTAAAAATGTATTCACTAATCTAAAAATTAAATACAAAAAATATTTGTTTCTTGTAAATATGTTGGTTTTTGTTTGCTGAACAACAAATAAATCTAACTAAAATGTATTCATATGAAAATATATCGATTTTTTGTATGTAAATATGTTTATACTATTTAAAACATAACGGAGAATAAGAAAAAAATGTTTTTTTTATACAAATCTAACATAAATCTTAGACAGAAAATCATTTAAAAAGTTAAATATGCTTAAATATAAAGATATGTCATATATAGAAGATGGAAACGATGTTGATTTTAGTAGATATATAGAAACATTTCGAAATACATTTCATTGTCATTATTGAAATTATATTTTATGAATAAATATTTACATCGAAAATGTTGTATTAAAGAGAGAAGTGAATTAAGACAAACAGTTTATTGAAATTACATATATTATTTTTTTATATGGTGTATACATTTACTGTTAGATTTACTTACATTTATTAAAAAGAGTATTCTATGTTTTTTTATAGTGTAAAGAATATGGTAAACATTTAGCTCACGAGTTTAAAAAAAATTGTATGGAAAAGATGTTAAATTTATTTATTTTCTTTTTGATAGATTCGGAATAAAGAAATAAGTAGTTTTACAAATGGATGTGTATTCTTTTGAATGTTGTTTTTTTTTATAAGAAAAAAAAACAATATTTTTTGTTTGGTTTTATGGAAAACTAGAAATTTTGTAGAAAATGTATTCTTGTTAGTTTAATTATTTTCTTGTAAGAAAATGTTGTTATTCGAAACCATTTTATATAGTAGTTTTGTTTTGGAATAGTATTCAGTGAGAGTTCAACCAAAGTTTGTGACTTAAAAATTTCTTTTAATGAGTACTTTTACAAAGTACATTTAGTTGGAAGCGAAAAATGTCTGCGAAATATTTGGAACATTTACTAAATTGCTTTTTTTTATTAAATAATATTAAGTAAAAAAATATTTTATGCTGTTCATCTATATCGACTGCGAGCATATCCTCATGTGAATCGAGTGCGATTGATGTTTTTTTTAAATCCATCAGAACATCAGTTTTGTAAAAACTTTTAATTACTTTTACACAGCGTTACATTATAATTCACCTGATCTTGTAACTAAATTGATTATGTTTCAATGGACGGAAGGCAATTCGTTATTTTAAAAAGATAGAATTAATTCGCCTGTTACTGGACAAACACAATTATATTTTTGCAACGAATATACCTTAGACCTTAAGTTAAAAGTTTCAAAAATTTGGATTTTTGAAAGACCCAAATTAATACAAGTTTAAAATATGCACTGCTTCTGATTTAATAAACCAAACTAAGCATACGATTTAAAAACGACTTGAACAATCAAATTTTTATCTGGCCTAGATATAGAGATAGTAACGGGTGTTTAATTTTAGGGTCCGATGTTGAATGTGAACCACACCTAAACGTCAAGTTGTTTTTGCATTTAATTTGGAATTTCATAATTTCAGACTAACTTAATTGGAACGATGGAAAGATACAAAGTCGACCAATGCGTTAAAGTTATTCAGGCTTATTATGAAAATGGGCGTTCAACTCAAAATTCATATCGTGCTCTTCGCGATATTTTCGGTTAATTTAATAGTCCAAATATGCGTACAATTGGAAAAATCGTGCAAAAATTGATTAAACCCGGTCTGTTGGAGATGTGAAAACACCAGTACATGCTCGTACAGCTCGTACTGCTGAAAATATTGCTGCTGTTCGCGATAGTTCACGATAGTGTGGCTGAAGAGCCGTCCACCTCCACTCGTCGTCGTGCCCAATAATTGCACCTCTCATGTTCGTCGTTGATGAGCATTATGTATAAAGAGTTGCATTTGCACGTTTACAAGGTGCAATTGACTTAAGAACTAAAGCCTCTTGACCATTTCAAACGTCGTCAATGGTCAGAATGGTGGCAAGAAATCGCAACAGTGGATGATCAATTTTCGAAGAAAATCATCTTCAGTTATGAGGCACATTTTCACCTCAGTGGATTCGTCAATAAGCAGAATTTCCGCATTTGGGCGAATGATAATCCAAGAGTGATTGTCGAAAAACCAATGCACCCACAAAGAGTGACTGTTTGGTGCGGTTTATGGGCTGGCGGCATCATCGGGCCCATTTATTTTTCCAAAATGAGGCCGGTCAGGCAGTTACTTACAGTGAATGGAATTGGAAGATATGGATGGGGACGACATGTGGTATCAACAGGACGGTGCCACTTGCCACAGCTAACGAAACAATGGCTCATTTGCGCCGTGTTATCTCACGTGGTGACGATGTCAATTGGCCGCCAAGATCATGTGATTTGACACCGTTGGACTTCATTCTTTGGGGTTATTTGAAAGAAAAGGTGTACGTCGATAAGCCAGCAACAATTCAAAAGCTAAAGGATGAGATAATTCGGCACATTAATGGAATAGAACCTCAATTATGCCTCAGCGTCAACGAAAATTTGGACCATCGGATGGAGGCGTGCCGCCGAGGTCGCGGTGGCCATTTGGCCGATCTTTTGTTCCATACATAATTGAACCATACCAATATTATCATAATAAGAAAAAATTAAATAAATTATTTAAAATCAACATCGGCGCTTACAATTTAACCACCCTTTATTTAACTGAAAATATAGTCATTTCGAATTTGGTTCCAATAGTTACTTTTAGGACTGGCATTATTGACCAAACCTCAGAGAGCTGCGTGTAAATTTGTATTCAGTTTAACTTTGTACTATAAGAGAAAAGAGAATTGATTATGGGAGCAGTAATGCATGGCCTTAACACTTAGACTTAAAAGTCTTATGTTTGATGGGATATTATCCGTGCACATGCTGTTTTTTTACTTATATTGACATGAACCCTATTCTCCTTACATTTTTCTAACAACGTGAAAATTAAGATTGGTTAGATCATCGCGATAGAAGTTCATTGGACCCAGTCTTTCCGCGCAGAAGTTAATTACATTATCTAATCCCTACGACATAAGGCCTGTGGGAATTCGCAAATAAAACATTTAAATATATATATATAATAGTTCTGATTTAACAGAACTAAAATCCGGGTATGATAATGAATTTTTTCGAGAAAACTCACAATATAGATCAGGAGAAATTAATTATCAACGATAATAATAATAAATTCTGGAATTCAAATTACTCAAACCTCTTCGAAAATAGAATACCGCTATCACCGTACATCGAAAACAATGAATTTGTCATTGTAAAATACTGCACTTGCCGGCTGTAGCATGATCCATGCCGATTTTTTGACGGTTAAAGTGCCTGTTTCATAGCTAACGTAGCTAACGTTTTAAGACCTGGTGTTTTTGGTTTCGTGTATTGTATGTATTCTGGTTGGTAATCAAGTATTTCATTAAGGAGTAAAATTCCGTGGCTGCCATCGTTTTGATCCAGTAGATGTCAGAAAAGATTATCATTTCTAACTTCTAATAGAACCTCCAGTTATGAGGGAAAAACATAAAGGATTACCAAAAATATCAATCTAAAATATTTATGAACTACACATTCAACTTGGTATCCACTGTGATACAATTTTCTTTGAATATGTATTGAGTAGAACAAACAAACAAAAAACCTTAATCGTTTAATATTTCAACGCTTATTTAGGAAACAAAAATATAAGTTCCAAGTATTTCGATTACACTGAAAATGCTTAGATTTTTTTATGGTCCTTATTTATTTTTATTTATTATTTTCTGTAATCAATTTTATCCAGTTCCCATACAATTAACAATCATTTTCTTTTCAAAAGTGAACAACAGACGTCGTTCATTCATTTATACTTACTCTATGAGAGTGGCTTTGGTACAATTATATTTTTCATTTATATATATAAACATATCAACCTTTATTTGCCACAACAGCAACAACTATCATTTGTCCTTTAAAAGTATAATTTGCTGAAAATAAAGAAAACAACCAAAAGTAGATTACAAACCAACAAACCTAAACCCACATTTCAATAGTAAATTGACTGCGGATTTGATTTGAAACTCCAACATACCTTAGTGCATATCTTTTCAATCTAGCCTGCCTCAGGGGCATGGTGTAAATTGTTCACCGACTTCAAAAAAAAAAAAAAAACGCACACACAAAACTAACTTACACATCCCATAAGTTTTACGATTTCTGTTCATACCTTAAGGGAAAATCTCTTTAAAAAAAACTCCATCAGCCAAATCATGGTGGAGATGGAAAATAACTATGCTCCTGGAGGGGTACATACTCCCTCACTTGAAAAAAAAATACACACACACACAGATATACAAACGAATGCTGCGTATAGCAAACCAGTTGCCAGATTCGGGATATTTTTTCCCATTATTCTTGTATTTGACTTTGGTAAAGCTAATCTCCTGTTCACGGAGTGCAAATTCCCACAATCTGGCACTCCCTTAGCCCACTTCACACCAACAGCAATAGAACTTCTATTTTGCCATTTTTATACACACAAGCACGAGACAAGTATAAGCACTACGACGCACGATAGGAATCCCACATGCAAGTGATGATGAAAGTGCTACGTCGTATTGCCCCATCTAATCCTTATTTTTTCGAGTTAGACTCTTTGTTCCCGACTTTTCAGCATGAATTAGAATTCCACTCGATGTTCCGAAGGTCGATACTTTAATGTCGAATTTTCCATCTAAGCTGATTGCCTGGGCCATTAATTTGGCATGTTCAATGGTGGATTCACTTAGCCTGTAAAGGGAAAAAAAATCAGAGTAATGTTTAGCAAAATGGGGATATAGGTACATGTTTATTTGTATAAAAATAAATATTAGCTTCTTTCGTTTGTTTTGTACGTGTATGAGTATAAAGGTGCATTCACACGAAAGAGCACAACGCCTGGGCATGGTAAATAAAAAGGTTGACGAATTTAATTTGATTATAAGCTTGAGGAAAATGTGCTTTCCGTGTACCTGCCAGTTGTATGAAGTAGAGAAGCCTTTCTTCATCTCCTTGCCAAGGATTGTTCGATGTAATAGCAACGAAATGTGTTCCAGCTTGGATGAGTGCGTGTAGGTAAGGTTTTGAAATTGCCACATAATGGCACAGTCGGAATGATGGTGAATTTGCCGCAAAAGAAAGTCATCATTTCCCGGATATGGGGTGTCATTAAGTTAAGGATTTATTTTCGGATTATGTATTCTGAGAATTGTGGTAAAGTGGAAAAGAGGATAGCTGACATTTCCATGAAAATTGTAAATGAAGGTGTAGTGCTTGTTTCTGTTAATAGATTTATAGGTTTTCCTCATTACGTGTGTATGGTTCTATTAATGGATCCTTTCAAAATATCGTGCTTAACGGATTCAAATAATGCCCTTGTAATTTTGTATATAGGATGTATAGGCTAGGTCAGTTATTTAACCATTTCGTTCTGATATCTATGTATATATTTAGATTTGCATGTTGAGATGGACTGAGTTTATAAAGTCAGAAGCAGGATTACTAGTGTTTATGGTGTGAATGTGGAATTTGTTCCACTTATGAATTGTCAAGTTTTTATTAAAACTTGTTACGAAAATTGCTTTATAACATTTTGTTCTAAACGAGGTCAACATTTTAAAGTTCAATTCAAAACTGCTTTCAAAGGTAATGGTAAAAAAGGGTGAACTATTCGAGAAAACAATGATTTGTTTAATTGGTGTGTGAATAAAATAATTGTTTGCTGAAACTAATAATCGCATTAACTACACCTGAAGCTTTCTACTGCCTTATTTGTTGCAAAATCTGACAAACACGAAGAAGTAAAAAAACGGTATAGGAAAGGCGGTTTAATTTGGTGCATGAAGTTGGCATTAAATTCAATTAAATTAGCTGTGTCAAAAAATATACCACATCACCCACAAATGAATGAAGATTATAATTACAAGATTCTCTGACGGTTACTAATGAGTGCAAACATAGTCAGGCTGTGACTCATAAATAATCAGCACCATTTGCGTAGTTACACGTTCTAAAATTATGTAATTTTTTATAAGTGTTTTTACTGTGTAGTGTAAAAAAAAAATTTACAAATAAAGAAACGAAAGGAATAATAAACGAGTGGTGGCTACACGACTGGGTCGTACACAACTTAGTCTTTCACAGCATGAGAATTTGATTATTTGGCTAAAATACACAATAATATTCATTTCAATTAATAATGCTTACATTCATTTTTTATAATGCTAAAAATGATATAAAGAATGACGAAATGTTACTATACGAATGTTTATTCCGGAATTTGAAGGAATCGGTGTCTATGTGAATAATAATGATTTTCCGTAACTGGCCAAAACTCAAAATTCAGTTTACGGATATTTGGACAAAAACTGATTGTGAGGAATCGTTGTAAACAGTAATTTTACTATATACATTGAATTTCATTCAATTTGACAAAATTGTGTTCAAGAAATTGACAACTTTCTTTATATGAATTCAATAATTCGTTTTATGAATTTTCTCGAAAAAAAACTGGAAAAGCAGATTTGTTGGAACTAATATGCTTAGAGTACATAAAAAGTTTAATCAAAATCGTTGGAGCCGTTGTCGATAAAATTTGAGGCTTTGTTTGCTTTTTATATGGCAGGTACCCTTAAAAGCATGTCTAAAAGCAAAAAAAAAAATTGTCCCAGAACTATTACCAAAAAGTCTTGGATACAAAGTTGGAAGAAAATCGGTCAAGCCGTTTAGGCTGAGGAGACCATTACGGACAGACGAACCGACGGACGGAATGCCAAAAAACACTTTTTCGGTTCCGCTATCATCGTAATGTTAGAGAAAGTTAATGACTATTGTCATAGTCGTATTGTTATGTATATTTACAATTTAGGAAATATAGAAAATGTCATTGTAAGAACATATTCTTCCGACAGTTTATCAAAATCATTTATGAACATAATGTTTAGAAATGGTTTTTGTTTGAAAAAGTGGGCGTGGGTTAAAATAACATATAGAAGAAATGTTTATATTACAAAAACCAATTATTTTGCATCAACTTTTTTTCGAAATATTTCAAATTTTACCGAAGACGGTTTTTACTGAAAACGCCCCCCAAAAAGTGGGCGGGGCAACAAACTTTGTATAAACAAAATATAGAAATTAGGATTGTCTAGATATGTTCTAAAGACACTTTTTAAAATCTCTAACGGTTTGACCAAAAACAACGTTTTTCTCCTGCATATGGTATGGCGTAGGGTATACAATGGGTTTTTGTATGAAAACGCCTCCAAAAAGTTGGCGTGGGTAAAAATGATATTTGGAAGAAATGTTTATATTACCACCAATTATTTTGCGAAAAATGTTTTTTACGAAAAACGCCCACAAAAAGTTGGCATGGCAAAAAACTTTGTACAGAAGAAATAGAGATATAAAGATTGTCTATTATGTCTATATAATACGCATTGTAACAATCCGCATCTAGCTAACGGAGGAAAAATATGATATAGCTAAGGTTTTCTTCTTTGAGCCAAGGTAAGAATGCGGATATCCACCACGCTACAACAATCCATAAATATTGTGAAAAAATCGAATATCCAAAGACTGCAATCGCGAGAGACTGCCATGACTTTCGCGAAACGCGTATCCCTTAACCTCGCAATTAACACCATGCCACCAGCATCAAATGTCGAAGAACAGTGGCAACGATGCCAACAACGCATTAGATCAGCCACAGACCAGCCAGAAACCCCTGGTTTGATAGGGAATTCCGACAGATGCTCGCAGCCAAGAACGAGGCCTACAAGGCTAAGTTTCTGGTAAAGACGAGAGCTGCCGTTGAGCTCTATAGGCAGAGAAGAAGAAAACACCGGCTTTTCAGAAAGAAGAAAAAAGAGCAAGAAAAGCGTGCGATCTAGGATATAGAGAGGTGCCACTCCCGGAACGATGTCCGCAAGTTCTACCAAAGTGTAAAACGTCAAAGCCAAGGATACAAGGCTCGAACAGAATCCTGTCTAGATGAACAAGGAAATATCGTAGTTGAGACACAGTCGATGCTGAGGATATGGAAGAACCACTTCTATCAGGCAAAGCGAACTATTCAATATTGGCAACGACAGCGAAAACTGCCAAACATCCGACCTGAGTGAAGTGAGGAAAGCAATATCTAAACTCAAGCTTAAAAAGGCTGCCGGAAATTGCGGCCTTCCCGCCGAGCTTTATAAAGATTGGAACCTCAGCATCGTTTGTCAGATCCACAAAACGGATACCCTCTAAACTGCGACAACTACAGAGGAATAAGTCTCCTCAACATCGCCTATAAGATCCTTTCTGCCGTAATATGTGAACGCCTGAAACCGTTTACCAACAACCTGATCGGCCCTTATCAGTGTGTTTTTAGGCCAAGAAAGTCCACAACCGATCAAATTTTCACACTCCGCCCAAACTCGTCCGTTTGTGTAGGATGACGATGGAGAATTATTGCTCCTCTATCAGGGTCGGAAACGCCCCCATCGACACATTCGATACCATTTAATTCTTCTCAGAAATTAAACGAAGAATTACTCTTGCCAACCGCTGTTTCTTCGGGCTAATAAGGCAATTTAGTAGTAAAGCCCTCAATCGAACTACTAAGGTGATCCTATCTAAGACACTGATCATGACAGTCCTGCTCTACGGCAATGAAGCATGGACCTTCTCAAAAGCGGATGAAGAAATCCTTGGTCGATTTGGGATGAAAATTCTTCGAAAAATCTTCATGGACATGTAGAACGAATGGACACCAATACTCCTGCTCGCATAGTCTTCGATTCCGAGCCAGACGTCGGACGAAGTAGAGAATACCTCGCCTTAAGTAGTGCGCACAAGTAGAAACCAACCTCAACCAACTTAGAGTGCGCAACTGGAGGCAGTTAGCTAAGGACCGGGCTAATTGGAGAGGCATGTTGTTTGAGGGCCAGGTTTATTGCGGACTGTAGCGCCACTTAAGTAAGTTAGTTATTGGTTAGTATTTACAAAGGCTGATACGTCTTCAAACTATCGACAAACAGGCCTTGTGGTAAAAGGTGGCCAAAGCGAGTAAAAAAAACTAGACAATTTGAATATCTACGGGAGTCCAGTTGCCAATTTTTTGGGAAAATTTGACATTCATAGCAGAAATAAATTGCAAGTCTAACGGTCTAGTTCTCTTGAGGGGACTAGTGAATAATTGCTTAAGTATGGGGTTATCATCATCTTTTCCAGATCATAACCCTATCGATTTTTAACGAAGACCCATAGGTTAACCACCTATTTATTCCCCTATCGTTCAGAAAAAAAAGTATCTTATATTTCAGACTAATTGATTTATAAACAAAAGAGAGCTCAAAATACGTCCGCAATGCGAGAGACATTTAATTGAAACAACCTCTCATTGGAATTCTGTCAGCTGCCTATAAATAATAATAATTAAGGTTTACGTCTCACGTTTCAGTATATTGAGTCCGGGAAAACTTTGTACAAAACAATGCACAATGCCACCGATAACAAAACATCGCAAGGAGAACGCATTTACACCCATTTATCTTTTCATTCAACCCACACAGACACATTATCGTAGGATGTATGTTTATGTATGGTAACGCATACGAAAAATCTTTATTATAATGGCACAGTGCATTGTGGTCGGGTGCAGTGGTATTTCGAAACAATGTAAGTTCAATGCATACGAACAAATCGCATTAAAGACATTTGCTCTCCAAGGCAGTGAATTCAACAACCCTTAACCCGGCATTGTGATAAATCAATTGGAATGTGTCCTTCGGGGGGAGCCCAAGCGGTCGGCACGACCGACGCTATATCTGGCTTTTGCTGTCTAAGAAGGTAATTTTCATCACCAGGGTAAGCATAATGCAACATTGTATTGCACTCAGTAGTAAAATTACCTTCCTCATGGTTGTAGGTTAGGAGCAGGACATGTGCACCCTAACAACACATACTACAATGTTGATTCTCATGTTCTAAGCTTTTTATTCATTCACTTTTTTTTTGTTGTTCTTTGTCAGGATATATCTTGTATGCGGTTTTAGTCATTCCCAACGCAATTGAATGTGTGTTTGCTCTAGAGGATTGTTGTGTAATTAAGTATTTAGGTGGAGTAGGATGTATGGTTTTCGACTTTGACTATTTGTCGTAAGTAGGAGTACGAGGATACCAATTTGATTCAGTTCTAAGAGCGTATTTGATATTGTAATTCCCTGGTTATACACACAAAGTCATTCAATTGATTCTTTGTGTATAATTTTCTACTCCTACTTCTATTTAAAATGAACTCGCATGCAAACAAGCAATGATTAGGTTTTTAGCCATGGGCAATTTGTTAAATCCCTGCACTCACCAACCATTCGGGGCCACCGCAAAGTATTTCTCTAATATTTATCCACCCCAATCGACAATGGTTTACGTATTTAAGATTCTGGACATGATACTTCTTCCAAAAAGAAGTGAAGATGGATACGAAAATAAATACAATTCCTGAGATCGAGGAAGCTTCTTTTGGATATGAGTAATGTTCTCGTGCACAACACCCTGAGGTATAAGCTGAGCTTACGTAAACGTGTGTTTTGTATGTGTATTTATAGAATGTGATTTCAAAAGGAGTATATATTTACAGCGACAGTGATGAAATTGTTGTGTTGTTCTAGATTCTTGTACTGGATAATTGGTGAAATTTGTGATGTTTTTTTGGGAGAAAACTAATCTGTTTCAATTTAATTTGTTTGATCATTATACTGCTGTTACGGCCACTTGCAGGAACACATTTATTCACATATCGAGAGGTTAGTTTATCTGCTTTTAGTGGATTTCGGGAAACTATTCAATGAATTATTGGATATCAAGGCCCCACACTCTACAGACTTTCGATAGGCCGATAGTTTGGTCAGGTTGATCAGTCTTTGGTCAGTCTTTAAGGAAACCCAAAATGAACTTGCCACCAATAAGAATAACTAACGGCGAATGGGTAAAAGGAGAACGTTCAAGACGTTCGATCGACAACTTTTAAACGAAGAACCGAATACTTATACGGCAACGGAAAACTATAAAGTATAAAGCCGTATCCCTGTCCGAGCTTCGAATGACAATAACTAAGTGAAAAAATAACAAAGCTCCAGGATATGATTTAATCGCTTACGAAATACTGAAGGGGCTACCAAAAAAAATATTAGTTAAGTTGCTCTACATTATAATATTTTCTGTGAGACGTTTATATTTTTCTAAGGCAATGGAAAGTCTCCGAAGTCTTTCTGGTTCCAAAACCGTTGAAAAGTACAAACGACAACAAATCGTATAGACCCATTTGATATTATCTAAGGTTTTCAAGAAACGCATGCTACAATTACATGCTATCATTATTGAAGAAAAACGCTTGGTCCCGGATCATCAATTCGGATTTCAGATCAACATTCCACAATCGATCAATTGTATCGAAAAACAAATTTAAAAAGCACTTAAACGTTCGTCAAGGTATGGCACGAAAGTTTAAGATAAGAATAATAAGGGCAATACTACCAATCCTACCTTGAAAACAGACTCTTTCGTGTTAGACATGAGACTAAATAATCCGAATTTAAACAAACCTGTAAGGAAGTTATCAGTCCAATCCTTTTCGTGCTCAACACAAGATGAAGAGACCATCGTAGCAACGATCGCAGATGAAACTGTTATCTGCGCATTGTGGACAAACCCTGGGACATTCGCAGTAACGAGACCAAGTCAATGCATGTCAATTTCACGTACAAAAAGTTCAGACTTATAAAAATGTATTGGCTAATCGGAAAATACTCCACAGTAAACGTATACAACAAACTGTTTCTGCATACCGTATAAGCGCTAAAACCTTCTTAGACCTTCAACTTTGGGGTTGTACCAAACCAAGCAATATTTCTATACTGAATGCGCCATGATATATAAAGAATAATGATATTCACAGAAACGGGCTCAGTGGCGCGATGGTTAGTGCGATGAACTGTCGAGCAGACAGTTGCCGTAGCAACACCCTCCTCTCGTGATGATCTGACAAACCATCCGAGTAGTATCAATTGTCATGAAAAGCTTATCTCAACTGAGCCGTTCGGAGTCGGCGTAAAACAATAGGTCCCGCTATCGTGCTAAGAAGTACACACGCACACATGAATGGTTGTGAGAAGAATGCTAGCCCCTGGGTACTAACGAGCCTGTTGCGCCATAAATTTATTTTTTTTTTTATTTTCACAGAGATCTAGGAGTAACGAAGTAACAAACTCTGCTCACAAACTTTGTACTCGTGTGCATGTTCATTGGCTACCTACAAAACTACAGAAGGTAGTCATCTCGATTTCCATATTTACTAATAGGAGCACGCGCGAACGGTTCTCATAGTGCTTCTCTGACTGTTTTTTTATTAGTATTTACGTGTAATAAAATGCTTAAGGTTACCTATGTGTTAATGATCCAGAAAACTGACAGATGACTGTACACACCCTAAAAGAGACAAAGTTGCGTTAGCCGGACTTACTACGAAGAGCGAATTCAAGTCTTTTGACCCCACCCAGGTTTTGCTAATCGACTAAATTATTGATGTCTTCCAGACGACCAATAATCAAAGTAAGACCACGTAAATATTCAGAATACAAAAATCTGATTAAAAGGTAATTTTCAGACGCAGTTAGCGTAAGCTATTTTTTTTCTTGAGTGTCACTGTCTAAGACATCCTCTGCTACTATGGGCACGTAGCTTCCAGTTAAATTTGCTTGATCCCTTCAAAGGTTTGATCTTCATTGTCGCCTTGAACATGAAGGCTGGGATTCGAAAATTCTCTTAGCTGAAGCAATTAAGTTCATTCCATCGATGTGTCCCAGGCAATATATTTAACGTGTTTTTTAAACCTTTGGTACTACTTTCACATCATGGTACAGTTTATAAATCTCCTCCTATCTTCTCCTTTATTCGCCTACCTCGCATATAGTACTTAAACTACTTAAACTACTACTACTTTGAACGCAGCTTCCAGTTGTTTTTATTTTCTGTAGAATCGACGGATGTTCTTCTTGACGTGAGTCTCTTTCCCTGATATGCGTTTCTCTCGTACCTTTCTCTTCTGTCATCTCGTTACATGCAATTATCATTATACGACGGGCATCTTTTCGGTGGTGGCTGGTAGCTAATGTTTTGATTGTATTGCTATATGTATTGTATCCACTGATTGTTGAAATTGGCGGATGATGAGTGCATTTAGATGACACATCGTAAGGTATATGCATTGACTAATACTTGCTAGCTGAGTCGACAGAGTCATATTCGTCCGCCGGTCTGTACGTTACCAAAGTTTTAAGCTATTGTAATGAAATTCGTTATAAGGGGTAACGCAATAGAAGGTACCTTTTCATAGAGCTCTACTTAAATAATGAGAATATTGCTGCAGTAGCAGAGAGTATTCGTTAAAACCGTGATCAATCAATTTTCATCACCGTTTTCAAGGTTTGATGCTTGTGACGTATTTTGAGGCTTGATATTGGTTTAAAATTGATAAAATGCAGCTCGTTTTGGTGTAACTGACTAGTGGTTTCAACAATATAGCGCTACGTGCCATACAGTTAACGGATCAGTCGCTTATTGAGAGAAACCTTAGATGAAAATATCATCAAAACAAATGGTCCTGTCAATTGACCACCAAGATCTTTTGATTTGACACCATCGGATATCTTTTTATGGGAATATGTGAAATCTTCTGTTTACGTTGATAAAGCAAAAACAATTAAAGCTTTGAAAGCCAAGTAACTCGTGTTATTCATGGCCGATATGCTTGAAAGAGTGTACCCAACGAATGGACCATTTTAGAGTTAGTCAGGAGCAAAAATAAGAGCGATTGTCTTACACAATACTAATACCAAATCGATCAAAACGATCGACACACTCAATAAGGGCTAATCCGTAACAAAAGCGTATAACACATGTACATAATGTTCAATACCGCCTGTATAATACTATATATGTTTTATTTAAACTATGGTTGTCCAGGATACCAAAGCTTGAAAAACACTTTACTTTACTCATGTCTGTAAATTCAAATGTTGATGTGCGATTACTATACAAGTTTGATTTTATTAGATTGTTGTATTTAATATTAACACTTTAAGTAAACTTACTTGATATCGATTTCGTAGCCCTTCAAATCTAGCACAGCATTCCCAATTGCAGCAATTTGGTCCTCTTTTTTGCCCGCCAAGCTAATTCCCATCCAACGTAGCTGCGGCAAGGATGATATAAAACAGTGAATAAAATGCGGCTCTATTCTATGTTTTCTTGGTCGGTCTAATACAGAGATGCCGTCTACTTTTAAATGGCTAATAGGACTATTGCGAATGCACTTCGAAATCGTCTTCAAAGTTCTAGATACGTCGTCGAAATGGACGACCCAATTGCAGATTTTCAGAGTATTCAAAAGCCTAATAAATATTCTAAAAATAATAAATTCGATCTTATAGGTAGCTAGTTAAAAGACTTACCCAAAATGTGAATGAAGATGCTGGAAGAATCCAGTGATACATTTGTCATCCAAAATCAAAGGTGAAGAATGCGTGCTTCCCAATCCCGACCTAGCCGGTGCTGACAAATCCAATTCACGTAAACAGGGAAATCCTCCAATGTACGGTAAGAGTTGTGGTCCACGTAGGATAGCCGCATCGGCAACTGTGACTTGTGCTCCTGCTAGCTTCAAAACAACAACCGAACGACACTCAAAGGCTTTCGAAATTTTTGTATCACTTCGAATTAATCCAATTTGCAAACGACAATTGGCCAGACTTAATTCTCTAATTGAAGTTAGCGATAAAAATGCTCGCATAATCGACAGCGTGGATGTGTTCTGTAGGACACAAAGTTAAACTATAAGTTCGTCAAAGAATAACCAAACAATTGTACTCACCTCGATTCTAAAGTTCCATCCGTCCAAACTGAGCAGGCGTAACGTCGAACAGCTGGTTAACGCTCGGGCACACATCGCAATAGCTGAATCCTCCAAGCTCAGCCTTGGTGAACCGATGCTTAGCATCTGCAGGCAAGGCGATTCACTAGCACCCAAAACCGAAGGAAGAATTTCACTTAAACGCGAAGAACCCTCTAGCTTGAGCGTGTGCAAAGTGTTCGACAAACGAACAGTTTCACCAAGGCACATGGAATCTTCTAAGGACAGTTGTGCCTTACTTAAATCTAAGCCATGCAATTTCGAATAAGACTCTCGTGCGGCCAGCAATAGGTCGTGCAGTGTTCCCGAATTATGTGGTCCTCCATCGCAGGCTGGAGTGGGATACCAGGTTTTCGATACTACTGAATCACAGCTTCGTTTGTCCACTGACTGTTCCAGTGGTTGACGGGGTAGGGTTGCCGACCGGCCAAGAGTGGTTGGAGGAACAAAGACACCGCGCGGAAGAGATGAAAATATTCCCGGGGCATAGGAACGCGGCGATGGTACACCGGGTAGGGAACCCTGTTTGATGAGTCCAGATGTTCCGGTACTGCTACCGCTACCGGACCCTATTTGAATCAATATATTAGGTTATATAATTTAAAGGTCAAATGCTTACTTACCCATACTGACTCCACTCGATGAAGGTGGATCGTCCCGAGCCCCCCAACATGAGGGTAATGACAAAAAGCTAAATGGTCGTGCATTAAGCAGCGAAGATAGCGCTGAAATAGCACCTCTTTCACATCTAAGATGGGGCAGGGATAGCCTGGTAACATTCGGACATTTCTCTAACGTCCCGCAAAGCTGCACTAATTGCGATGTACTCAGACCCAGATCCAGCAGAAGGAAACTAAGCTTTGGCTGTCGTGGAATAGCTCTACATAAGGCTGCCACTACAGATTGCAGCTTCAGAATAGGTGGATCCTCTTCAAGTAATGTAAGTACCAACTCAAAGTTTTCAAGCCTTGGCTTTAACAGCAGCTTAGAGACACAGTTCGCCAGATAGCTGATTTCACAATCTTTCACTTCAGTTTCGATGAGCGATGAAACTCTTAAAGTAGATACACTTTCGTTGATTGCTATTGAGTCAAGGAACACTTCAATAGCGTTGCGGGAATCCATGATGTTGTGTTTCTCCAGTTGATAGATCAGTTCTAGGTTCTTTAATGTGCAGGTTGGACTTTTCAAAGCCATACCCCAACCCATTAGATCAGTTGAAACAGATCGTACCTGAACCCAAAGAGGCTTAGCTTCCAGTGGTGAGATCGGAGGATGCTTTGATATGCCCAGAATATCACAAAGTGCTGCCAAGTTCTCCTCTGTACTCCCACCGGCTATGGCCAGTGAAAAAACTATTTGTGGTGTTAGCCAAAGCGGGGTGAGGCGGGATAATAGGATATGCGCTCGCTCACCCAGGAGGCCCATAGCAAACTTGATCACTTTCAAAAGATCTGCATCCAACTCATCGCCAATTGAAAGTCCAGTGATCTCTGCGGCAAGAAGGCCAGGTCGGCTTACCAATGATGCAATGTAATTCGCAGCCAAGAACTCCATCATACCCGGGCACATAGGGTTATATACATATTCCCCTTTTTTTCTAGCTGATTTTCCCAGTAGAAGACTCTTGTCCAAACAACCCATAATATTCGACTCGGGACACGAACAATACATTCTAATCTCTGCCATTGTGATGCAGGAACGTTTCATCTTCAGACAAAACAATGCCAATCGTCCCAATTCGGCTACATTACTCGCAGACGTCTCAGGAGCAACACAGTTCAAAATGGACTCAACCACATCAAGCTCCTCAGTTGGAAGATCGCCTGCCGTAGCCTCGTAGGTTGCCGCAACTGCCAAGCATCCAAGTGGTGTACGCACAGCTTTTCTTAAATTTGCACAAGATTGGACGGTATTGAGCAGGCGTGAAGGTCCACCCCATTGACCACCGCCCAACAATGAAGCTGATCGACCCCATGTCAGGCCGTCGTACGTTATGTGTCGTTGTATGATAGGGAGCAGTTCAGTGCAATTCGATGAAGAGGTGGTGATAATAACTCGAGCTTCCGGAAACAATTTTCCATCGAGTAAGTCATGCACATCGTTTGTGTATTGTTTGCCTTTGCGTTTAGGTGTTCCACTCTTTTGGTTGTCATAACCGTCCAGGATGAACAGAAGTTTTGGTCCGAGAGCTTCTAGAGAATTCCAAGCGGCGGTGAACCCACCGAAACCACTTGCAAACGGATTTAGAGGGCCCTTCGGAAGTAGGTCCTAACCAAGAAAGTTACGTTGTATATGCATGTATTGGTGAAGATTTCACTGTTTTAACTTACCTTTTCTACATAATTGGAAAAACTTCGTTTAGCTTCTGATAGCGGGATAAAAAGTGCCAGTGCAACAGGTGTCCCCTTACCCGGCCAGGGTGGTTCCTTAGCCCATGCGTGCAGGATTCGTAGGCAGAGATTACTTCTTGACGCCCATGTTGGACACTCAATTAAAACTCGACGTGGGGCTTCCAAAAAAGGGCCTTCTTTTGTCTGTTAATTATTTTTTTAATAATTATAAAATTGGCAAAATAATGTAGGGTAGATTTATCCATTTTAGTCAAGGTCGATTTAGCCTTAGAATACTTCAACTAAATGCTATCTCATGAACTATTTTTGTTTTAATATTTCTGAAATTTACAAACATGACGCATCATAATTTTTTACAAATATCATAAAACAATCCAGCATGAAATGGTATGGTGGACAAACACAGATTTTTCCGAATATTCTACAGTTAGTTGTTTGGCGTTACCTAAAAATTAATATTTTTTTAGCTTATAAGGTACTAATCATAAATTAAGTTATTTTAAGTTATGCAGAAAGAACATAGATTAGAACTTCTCAACATTTGTATAACTAATCAATAAAGGGTTAATATTTCATTTGGGATCAAACTCTCAAAATCGATTCGAAGATGATAGAATTTGAAGTATTTGGAATATTTGTTGGACGAAATTGTACAAAAAGTATCTAACAATAAATAGGTTCGACGAAATAAGACAAAACAATATAGAACACGAACACGCGAACGCTTTGTTATTTTCCAATATAATTGTTTGTTTTTTTAAATTATTCATTTATTCATTTTTGTCAACAACTATTTGTTATGACACAGCGAAAATATCGCTAATACAGATTTACAGTAGGAGCTTAAGTCGTTGCTTAGCTAAACAAAACGCAGAGCCTAAGTTTGTGCTTAAGTGTTTCGGGTTTCACAGTAATTTAAAAAGTGTGGTTTGGCTAAGCCAATTGTATAACAAGTCATTATTGGGAATGGTTCACGGGTAATTTATTAGTTACGCGCCTACAACTATACACCAAACTAGAATATTACAACAAAATAAAAGTTTCTCCCGAATTTAGTTCGGACATCTCCAATGGAGATTTACTACATTCAGCATACAAAAAAAAATAGCTCTGACAGAAGTTAAGCCAAAATCCTCTAAGCGCTTGTCCTGGCGGGAACATCTATTTGTAGTCTCATCTCAAAGTCGTTCGGGCTAATTGGACATACCCAGAATGGTGTAGCAGAAAAGATGTTGCAAACACTGTTACCACAAGGCCACAGACAACTACTGCAATATGCTAGAAATTGCAGAAAAATACAGATTTTCCTTAGCCACCTCCTTCACCTCTTTCAGCTGATTTAACTGCGCCCAACCTTTTTTTGGGAATATTTTAAACTTAAAGTCTATGTAAATAAAGCAGAAACTATTAGATAGCTACATCATAATATTCGTGACGAAACCTGGAGCCTGCAACCAGAAACATTACATGGTGTAATAGAAAACTCACTTAAAAAAAGAGAAGACAGTTGTCAGATTTCATATTTTATATTAAATTCCATACTTATTTGGCCCACCCTACATTTCTTTGAAATGTTTTAAACTACGCCAAATTTAGGAGGTTTTTCGAAAAAAAAAGACAGCGTACCACAACAATTTTTTATGGTCGGTCATATAAAATTTGTTGCGAGATAGGGTTTTAGACATTTCGTATTCCAAGGCTTTTCAAATCCCGATTTTCGACTCATGTTTAGATTTCATTGATTTTAGTATCACCTTAGCACCGTTAAATTTGTCCATAAAGAGTTTATGATATCTAGCACTGATTGAACCAGCTTATTGTATTTGAATAAAAGTATTAAAAATAACCCTAAGGCGACTATTTCAAAAACCAATTTATGATATGCCTACTTATATTTTAAACCCAACAAATATTGCCATGTATAGACACCAAGCCAAATGAAAAGCATTTCAATTTTAAGTACTAATTTAGAGCTTCTCGTAAATATTTGGTGGTGGTTGGTTGTTTATTTGCTTTTATTACATCTCTTTGGTTAAAAACCGCAAAACATAAATCTCCTTTATCCTGCCAAAAATTTTAAAATTGCTGCTATGGGAAAAAATGCTAAATTACTAGACAGTTACAAAGTTTAGAGCATGTATACATGAAATTTGTTACG